>JASFAT010002578.1:0-101466 GCA_031353405.1 Baronia brevicornis | reverse complement strand
TTTTTCATTGTATATTATCCCAGAATATTCTGCCCTTTTATTGTGGAAGCCTACAGTATTAACAACTGGCAGTGCCTTCAAAAAGCACTATTTAAATATTACTTTAAATAACATTCTGGCCATATACAGTTCCATTGTAGTACAAGAAGAGGAAAAAACATTTCCTGATGGATATATAAAGGTTGTAGAAGAGAAAAACACCATAATCAAGTTCAAAAAACAGAGTTTGGGTAAGTATATGGTTGCTTTTTAAACTATTAAATTATTAATTCAAATCATAAATACAAAGTTAATCAAAAATGTATATACATTTATCATTTTGGTAAAAGTGTGAGCATAACTTTGTTCAAATTGTAACCATAATATTGGCTGTTGAATATTTTATCTGTGTTAAATGAGGGAGTAAACTATTGTAAAAATGTTTTCAATAAAACATTATTAAAGTTAAGCTTTTTTGAGGAAAGGCATTTTTGTCCTTAAGGCTTTTACAACTTCATTGGTAAGACTTGTATACATTAAAGAAATTCAATTTTATTTGAAGATGTGTATGACATAGGTGGTCAAATTTGGAACTTCACTGAAATAACAGAAGATATGTCACAACAGCAAAGGCAGAGCTAATAAGCCCCTCAAGTAAGGTGGAGACCAGATTAGGTTGTAATAAGAATATTACTTTTGTGATCAAAGCAATTCTCACCTGGCTTGGAATTCATGAAAATTTCACCGAGGTTAATGGCATCTTGCTTTACGGCAAATAATCTTTTAAAAATAAAGCCCACACTTCTCATTCTCATAAAATGATTGAATCTGTGTGGTTTTTTCATATTTATGTTTGATTACCTAATTTTGCCACCGGACACCCATAACTTGTATAATTCTAAAGCTACAGTTGCTCCAACATTAATTAAGCTGTTTAAAATAATTTTTCTTTCAGATTACAACACTTCCTCAAACCACGAAGAGGTTCAGGACTTTATGGAAGACTTAGATGCTGCATTTTCAAATGAAATATTTTGAATATCATAATGTGGTGCTGTATTTTGTAAATAACATTGTAATTTTTGTAATATATTTTATGGGTAGATTTATTTCTCATTTAATATTTTTTTACTTTGTAGAAAAGAGATCAAGTGAGAAGAAGTATCGGTTTACACACATTTAATTTGGTTTCACATTTATATGTTTCGTCACAATATGTTTAGATAGAGTAGATGGGTAGAAGTATGTACTTGAACACATTTTACATTTATACATGCCTTCCAATGGGTCTGTTATTGTTTCTGAATTCAAAGGCTTATTATTATCTTTCATTGCATCTTCTTTTGTCGGTTTAAAATGTGTATTTAAATGCTTGAGGCAGTTATACAACTTCGTGAATTTAAACTGAAACAAAATTCGATAGTTACTACTCACACCTGTTTAATATGTTTTGCAGAAGACATAGTCATGTAAGTATTGTAAATGTACTTCCTTCTAATTAAATCCTACTAATAATACATATTCTTACTCTAAGATAGGCAACGCATATGCAGTGCTCTGAGTCTAGCATATTAGACTTTTGTTTATTTTGATCGTTTGCCTTTAACTTCCATAAAAAAGAAAACACATTTTTGAACTACATAGTTAAGATCCAAATGACTTACTTTATATTTTTGGTTATTTATGTAACTTACTTGGCATTGATTGCAATAATATATCCTTTCTTTAGAATTATCAATTGTAGTGTAACCTTTCATATTACCGTCAATATCAATAGTCAAAATATCTTTAAGGTCCATACATTGCACCTGAAAATAAACAGCAATATTAAACTTACAATGCAATGTGCATTTAAAACTTGATTCAATCGAAATCCATTTTTTACCTCTTGATGTTCTTTCAATTGTTCTTCAGTTTGAAATACTGTCGCGCAAGCACTGCAACCGTACACTGTGTTCGTCACTTTTTTCCTTGTTTCAAAATTCATAATCGAAGGTAATTCTGTAGAAGATTATTATATAAATTGTTATTTCTGGACATATGTTATGGCTAAAGTAACCATACTTCCCGTTTTGTGTGAAAAATTTGTATTTATTTTCATTGTTAACTTACTAACTGGCGTATATATATTCACCAGCTTCTGCCCGCGGCTTCGCCCGCGTGGAATTCAGTCTATTGCGCGAAAAATATCGTGCGTCTTGTAAGAGCTATTGTTTTGAGATAAAAAGCAGCGTATATTTGACCTCGGATCTTCAACTATGTCTATGGCAAACTTCATCAAAATCGTTTAATAGTGATAACAGACAGACAGGCAGACTTTCACAATTATAATTTAATATGGATGTATGGGCGTCCCGATTTGAGTTAAAAAAAATGGTCAGTTTAGTTATCAGCTATTTAGTTATGAGCTCTGCTCAGCTCGATGTTCAGTTACACGTATGCAAGGTTTGCTCTGCCTGCAGATTTTCGTTTGTCAAGATTCTTCAATAAACATGACATATACTGTACTACATTCACCCCTAGGTTGATGAATGGCGGCGTCTGGTTAAACAAGCCACAACTATAAATAACGACCCTGACTGCTCTGCTAAGAGCATGACAACATAGAAGAAGAAAACTGTACTCCGTTTCTGGGGCAGGCAAAAAAACGGGTACCTAATGACAATTCGTTTAATGTTTGCAATGATAGAATTTTTTAGAAAATTTCTTTATCGCTAACGCTGGATAGTGTGTTTATAGTATGTACAGCGTAGGATGAGCAACGCGGTCATGCAAAGATAACAAACACGTTTTGACGTGTCGCGCGAAGAGACAACTTGAATCAAAGCGTCAAAACTGTGCCAACCACGTATAAAGAAAATAAATTTATTAATGGCCAAACCATTAATCACCCTGTAGAAAAAACCTTCGATAGCGTCATAATTAATGTGACTGACTGCGTCATATAGAAGCGAAGAAGAAAAATACGAAAACGTTATAAACCGCAAAATGAAATATGAACGCAACGAAAAATGAAATGAAATGAAAACTAGCACCAGAGCCAAAAACATTTAAAAATAGTCAGTTTCAACGCTATACAAAATTTTCCATGTGTGGCATTCAGATCATTCGATGCAGTATTTTTACTGATCCGAATATGCAATATTCTTTTTGACACTGGTGTAATTTACAGTTTTCGGTTTTCTGCAGTCCTTTGGTTGGCATAACGGTCAGTACCAATTTTTACGCCATTTAGACGATTATAAATTGTGCGCTTGTGTGTGTGTTTAAGGTCCGATTCTAGTGGACCTTACACACATACAAGCGCACAATTTATAATCATCTAAATACAAAAAGACAATACTTATCATAGTGCAAATTATCATATCAATAAATAAAATATAAACTTACTTCGTTTGGTCATAGTGATTGAGACTCCGGTCATATTGTCGGCTTGCTTTGTTTCGGTTATATGCACGTGAAGTATGGTATCGTCATCGTTTAACTTCTCTGTTTATAAAACACTGTTTATTAATTCCTGGATCATTTTCTTCAAATAGTACAGTTTATATTTAATCTTTAATAGTCTTACAAACTTATTACAATAAAATATGAGTCAATCTATGATCTATCAATTCCCAACCTTTTATGGACTACCTATTATTTACGCTCATAATATATGTGTAATATACGTACGTACGATAAGTATGCCATAATATGGTAAAATGTTTTTTCATGAAAAGCTCCAGCGTCAACTAGGGATAGTTGAAGAGTGCCGCCGTACCGCCTCCGTTGGGAAGCCATGATCGTGCAGTAATTCTCCTTAGCCGATTTAGCAAAGGCTACATCTGATAAACCCCAGTACTGTCAACTTGTAACTTTAACACTTATGCTTTAAGTGTAGGACGCACTTCTTCAAAAGTTATAACCAAAATGCTTTCATGAACCCTTATTATTGCTTTAAATATTATATTGTTGATAAGAGCTACCATTCGAAAATAAGAGCTACTGAAAATCGGTGCTAAGGGCTACCCGCAGCTTAGACTGAGTTTTTGTGAGTCTGATTGAGGTACAGGCAGTTTTAGATGTAACGTATTTCGTTTTTATACTTTAACCAAACCATTATTTATTCTGTAATTTGCGCCTATTTGACAGGGTTATTGAAATTCAAATAGTTATCTATTTTATTAAAAAAAATAGTTTTAAGCGTATAAAATTATTTACAATAAATTAATATAGTCGTGATTGGTACCCCCGTTATTTTAATAATTTATGTATTCAGCACAAAATTAAGTTACAGCCTTAAAAGAGTAGTTAGCTTACCTGAGTTATTTACCAGTGTTTGCAACAAACCCGGCTGGTGTACGAAATAATATCCCTGGTCTTCGAATGATGTAACTCGCCCTGTCACAAGAGTAGGTATCACCTTGTTGCTTAGTGCCCCGGATTCGTCCTTAATTTTAACATCCTGAATTGAAATAACGTATATTCATTACAAACAAAATGATGCCCAGATTGGATCTCTTTTTTATGGGATAGGAAGGGAAACGAGCAAACGTGTTACATGATGGAAAGCAATCGACGTCGCTCATAGACAGCTGCAGTGCCGTAGTCAGTGCAGAAGCGTTGCCGACCTTTAAGAAAAGTGTAGGCTTGTTTTTTGAAGGTTTCAATGTCGTATCGGTTCAGAAACACCGCTGGAGGTGAGTGGTTCCATGTATAGCAAAGAATCCTTGATCCTGTTAATTCGTTTAGTTAGTTAAAAATAGAATTAATGAGAAAGAATTGAATTGCCTACTTTAGGATAAGGGTGTGAACAGTAGGAGGGGAAAAAAAAGAAAGGAAAGGGTCTCCACATCCTTGATGAATGCTACCACTTGACGCTGATATTCTTCTGTGAGAGTATGCTATTTTTCCGGTCGTGCCGGCACATTCGTACTAATCTACACTTATATTTGTTATTGTACAATGCATTCACAACGTACTTTTGTAATGGCCAAGTTGAAATTCAATACTGACGGTTTGAACGCAGGCACCTGCAGTAGCTGCGATATGACTTTATCAGCGGCCCCAATGTCTTCTTCACTACATTGCACGTCGATATAACCGTTCAGTGCTTGTTGAATAAGTCCTATAAACCGACTCTCGCTGAGGCTGGTGTTAGCTGTAAATATCACTATTGTTAACAGTCGATCAGCGTACTCTTCAGGTCACATACTTATACCTTTTTTCATAGGGGCCACAAACACCTGTTAGTCATGGGGTCGCGAGCCGCGAAAAACAAATAAAAATTTTTTTTGACACAGCTGTATCATGTAAATAAATTCAAAAGCGACACGTACATGGAAGTATAGAGCATAAAGGGATTCCAACGGTTTCACTCGCTCGATACGGAATTCAAAACGCCTAATGCAAAACATCACTAATCGTAACACTTGACTTGTCGTATTTACGAAAATACTAAATTTACGTGTTGCTGTGATATAATCAGACGTCTGCTTTAAATTAAATAATAAATGTATAAATTGCTGTGTATACGGTAAATTATCGTATCAATAATAGCACGGTAGTGTTATGAAGAACCTATTTACCGCAGCGCAGCGCGCTCTCAATTTTTCATATAGGCACGAAATTCAAAATGGTTTAAAGTAACACCAGATGGGCCAACCACAAAAAGCCCGGCGCGACACACCTATGTAACTAGCACTAATGGAATGTCATAATCATCAGTAGTTTTTGTATTTAACTTGCAATATTTGATGGGCAGAGGATTTTTGTAATTTTTGTTTATTTATTAGGTCAACAATAAAATTAACACTAATGCATTGCCAAACTAAATGTGATTAGAAAATAATGTGTGTTGTATAAAATGTGTTACTCTATTTATAGGCAACAACAAGACCTTTTCCTTCGACATTCCAAGTCTTGTTTTATAATCATGTCCGTTAACATTTACTAAGTATAAAATACGCACGGGTCGGGATTTCTTGAATATCTTTGTTAGGGACTGCTTGCTTGTGGGTTTCATTTTGTTGGTTTAGTTTAAGAAGCGACTCATTATCACGATGTTTCTGAACTCCACTAGCTATCTTTGTGAATTTTGCAACCAATTTCTTTCCATTTGGAGTTTCACCCAGAACTATTTTATCAGGAATATCTGCAAGGAATATGGTTTCTTGACATACATTTAGAGACATAAACATTATAGTCAATTATTGCCATTCTGTGATCACTTACCTTTAAATATGAGATCAGTTTTAATTTTAAACTTATTCTTTGGAACAGATTTTAATACTTCATTACACATGGAATTTTCAAGTTTTGGATTTTGAGTTATAATTTCCTCTTGAGATACAGAAAATTCGTTTGTGTCTTTGTATTCCACTGGAACAAGAGATTTTGCAGTCAATTAACAAAATATTTTATTTTGTAGTATCAACACAGAAAAATTATATTTATTTTCTAGATTTTTTAGAGTTCTTTCTAACCTGTGTCTTCCACAACACTGTGGTGAATGCCCAAAACTTTCGGGCAAGGAGTTTCTGCACGCGTTGCACATTGTTCTTCGTCATGGTACAGCGATTCACACGCAGAAATCGATTCAATCCCTGCAATTGAATTCATTTAATCAATTATATAGGAAAACTAATGAGAACGAAGTAGATAGAACAATAAATTTAACATGGAATAAATATAAGGTACATAAATAAATCTTAAAAGGAAACTACAATCCGGAAATAAAAAAGTGATGGACTCCTGCGTTCTATTAAGCCTTAAATATGCAAATCAAACATGTATAGTGATTTAGTAAAGAACAAACTATTGTCTTGCCAACATGCAATAGTAAAAAGCATTTTGGAATTAGGAAGAATACAAAGGATGACGAATGTAGACATTCGGAAAAAAACGATAATGTAAGATGTTTTCGAATACTGTCAAAAAAAATAAATGGAAAAGAGCAGGTTATGTTGCGAGATATAGGGACAATAGGTAGACCAGCAAGATAACAAAATGGCCTGGTCCGACAAGATAACAGAGTGTAGAAAGACAAAGGTAAAGGTGGGCAGATGATGAAACAGCAGGAAAAAACTGGATGAGCCAAGCCCTAGACAGAGAGATGTGGTTAAAGATGGAGGAGGCTTTACTCAAAAAAGGGACCACACAATAGGATATGAAAAAATAGGATAATAAAAATCAATCATATGATGGTAATCATAGGAGAGGAATATGCTTTGAATTGCTCTGATAGGTATGATTCGAACTAAAGAAATCCGCCCGAAAATAAAGTCACTGACATAGTTCTCCGAGTTATCAAGAGGAAGTAACACTGGCTAGTCACGGTTGATGAGAAACTAAGAATTCTAATGCAGTGGTTAGAAGAGACCGACCAGATGGCACGATGATCCGCACAGAACGGTTTACAGAAACTGTGTGTATCTAGCCTAGCCTAAAATCTACCCTGCGTCGGCTAGATTTGCGTTTACGTTTGCTGTTGATGATGATGTAGGTGTAATTACTACCAAATATCTCTAATATAATATTTGCTCAGTGCTAATTTTTATATAACCCATATTGCAGTATAGTATACATAATATCCTATTATTATGATTGTTTTTTTATTATTTGTGTTTGTTATAAATATGGTCTTTAATTTCTGTGCCTTTACATAATTTTTATTTTTTTATTGGTTTGTTACGTAAGTTTGTTGTGGTTAGCATTTATTCGAAGCAAAATACATTCTAAAATTAAAGCTTTTATTATTAACTATATCGTCCATTATTTTGTATCAGAATGGCCTAACGTTCAGACAATTGCATAATGCCATCTCTCCAGAAGGCTTCGTCTTTGTTCTCGAAAAATCAAGATGAATTTTTATGTTGTCCGAAGATGCGAATTTTTTTCTGTTAGGATAATTATGTGGCGAGCGGAATAAATGGTAGTCGGATCGAATACCCCACGAAAACCCTACCAACTACTGCACGGTGGTTACAGATGTACGCAGTCGCGCATTATCATGGTGAAAACATATTCGTCTTATATTAAACAATGAAGGTCGTTCTTGTACAAAAGCTGTCTTCAGACTGTCAAGTAGCACATTCGGTAGCAGCTTATAGTGGACTATGCCCTTTACATTCCACCTAATACACAAAATAACTTTCTTTGGGTTTCGGGAAGACCTTTGGCGACGTGTGAGGAGCACTATCTATTTTAGACCAAGATCTACCGTGCACAACATTGTTGTGTAGAATCAATTTTTCGTCGCCAGTAATCGTATTCTTCCCGATTCTTTTTAATGAGCTGATCACAAACAAGAGTACGTTGCATCAGCTCACGCACACTCACAGCATCATGCAGAACCCACACATCAGCACGATTGAAGTAGCCTTCAGCGTGGAGATGTCATTGAACGGTACTATGCCAAACATTCACGACGTCCGCTATCTCACGCAGTGTAAAATGTGGATTTTCGTCCACCACAGACAATATCGTGGCCCTGGCAGTTGTTACAGGCTGTCCGGAGCGCTCGCAATCTTTATCTTAATCTTTAATTATCCGCTTCTGAACTTGGCATACCACTTTTGTACGTAGCGATCGGCAACTGCAGATGCCCTGTAGACATTGCATATTTTTTCGCTGCTTGGGTTGCGTTTTTCCCTTTTGGAAAATAATAAAACATAATACGCCGAAAATGCTCATTTTGCTCTTCCACTTTACTATACATAAAGTCACAAACTATGTAGCAAAATTAAATAAATTTTACACTAAAATGAAGCCACAAGTGTACACTACAACTTACGTTACGAAAATATCCCCTCCACCTAAAATGTTCCGTCCAATAGGCGTTAATATCTGCGCGTGAAAATACGAACGAACTTATGTGACAACCCAATATTTTTTTGTATGTATATTCTTATTTTATTATTTCGTTTACTGTTTCTGTATTGCTTTGTTGATTGTCGAATAAAGTTTTTCTTTCTTTCTAGATGTATTATTTCATCCATATTCAATAGGTACTTGGTAAATATAAAAAACATTTTGAATAAAAACTTTAATAAACTTAAAACTGTACCTTGTGGAGGATTTGTAATATATGAAACTGGGTTTTCACAAGCTTCTCCTTGACATATTCTTACACCATCTTCACCAACAATAAATTGTATTGTATCTTGTTGATTAGTTAAACTAGCCAGAGTTGAATTCGTAATGGAATTTGATTCTGTTTCAATATTGCTGTTAAATGTATAATGGTTAATAATAATGAAAGTATATTTTTCTATTATTGACATTTTTGTGTTCTAATCTAGATATTACCATTGCTCTTGTTCCACAGTTGATTGATCATGATGATATGTATCTATTTTTAATCTTTGTATCAACTCTGAAAAATGAACTTATTGTGATTTATTTAACTAAGGTATATAAATAATAAAATACTTAAGGGTAACATACTGTCATTAGATGTGATGTCATGAAGCCCTAATGTATCCAGCATAAATATCTTTTCACTTGTTTCAAGAAGAATCCAACCTTCTTCCTGCAGTCTATGATATTGCTCATCACTTAATGTTATCTGAAATTCATTAAAAACAAGTGGATTACTTACAGCAGCACACAATTGTCTTCATTTTTCCATTTTTATTCCCTTTATCATCATCATAATCATCAGTCTACTGTATCTAGTCTCTGGACATAAGCCACCCAAGATGCATCATCTAACTATCTCATCTAGCTTCCACTATTTCATTTATCATTAAGGATTCTTAAACAATGACTTGTATTATGCAGTTATGTTTATACTTAAGTACATACCTCAGTACATGCATTCATTTGTGTTAAATCTTGCTCTTTCATTTCAGTTTTAAGCTGCATTTCTGGCTCTTTATAATCATCCATTGCACTTTCATGTTCCATCTATAAACATTGATGTTATCCTTTAATACGTAATTCCTTCCGCAACATTGAAAAATTGTAACAGCTATAACTACATTCCATGCAAAATATTAAATAAGAAAAAATAATTCTTTTAAGGTTTACCTGTTCTTCAACAGTGTTTGCCACTGGCAGGAGGTAACTGTTAGCAAATAGATTACCATCTTCGTCAGGCAAAATAAACTGGTCTATAAATATAATGACAGATGTATAATTTCTACACCAATACAATACTCTTAAAATTATAATTCATTGATAAAATTATAATTGGAACATTGTTTATTAGTTCATGGTATAGTACAGTAGCTTTAACAATAAAGCCTGTGTGGCAAGCAGTGTCAGCTAAGTGGTGTCTCTGAGGAGATATGAAATATATCCAACAGAGGTCAGCCACCCGCCAATGATTGCACTACTAATCATTTGTTCCGGATTTCTTAGATCCATTTCTATTAGTAAACAATAACTTAAAACTATATTAATAAATTGATACCCCATAACTTATGTGTTTTTTACAAAGTTTCCTAATTGTTTAGGCTGGTTAATGTACTATTATGGCAAATATTATCTAGTGGAAATTGGGATAACAACCAAAATAATGTGGGAACAACTGCCCATTTGTAGATTCTCTCATTCCCTTCTTTGCATGGATGATGTGAAATCTGTCAGGCTTGCTTCTACATTGTAAATTTGAAAAGTTTTAGAGAAGTACAATAGGTGTCCTAATATCTAATTGCATGGTTGTTTCTTCTGGTTGTCATATGGAAAAAACCAGTAGTAGAAGAATCCCTAGAGATAGGGTTACAAACTGACTAGAGAATTAATTATTACTTATAAATAAGGCTTGTATGTAACTGGGTAAGATTTAATTCTAAATGAGTGTTATTGGAACTCCAAAAAGTGCTTAATAGTAATTATTTATATTATTTACAAAATTAGTACAAACCAGGCATGGATATAAGCTCAGCAGACCCGTCAACATCAACATAAAATTGTTGAGGAGTAACATCATATACTGTGCATGGTTCTACACTTTCGAGTACTTCTTTAACATCTTGCACCTCTGTTACATACTGTATTTCTCTACTGTTGACTGGAAAAAAATTGTTTAGATGTTATATCAAAAGCATTTTCTTCATCATCATTGAAAACCTGTAGAATTATACTATTTAGAACACAGACCTCTCAAAATATTTTGTGGTGATATTCGTTAATCATATCATAATAAGCAATATGTGTATTTTTGTCCCTATATACAATTTTTGGAAAATTGGTTTAAGTCAGGTGAACTTAATATAATTACTTTAAACTTTGTGTGATGAGTGTCCCATGGAATTCAGTGAACCATGTGATTTTCTATCCATTTTCATACCTAACCAAAGTGTAATTTTTTTTAGTATTGAACAATTTATAAAAAGATTCTACTTTACTTATCTACGCTAACTGCTACATACCTCAGTACCTTTTACTTAGTGCTTGAATGCTGGTCGACTTTTATAATTTAATTTTTCTTACATATTCTTTCAATTTTTATGTATCAATATCAGCCAACGGCAGTCCACTGCTGGACATAGGTCTCACTCAAGGCACACCACCAAACCCGATCTTTGGCTACACACATCCAGTCTCTGCCAACTGCCGAGCGCAGATTGTCGCTCCATCTAGCACAAATTCTTGCCATAGTCCCACACTATGTTTGCAGAGTCGCGGTCTCCACTCCAGCATTCGTCTACTCCAACGATTGTTGGTTCTCTGACAAATATGTCCAGTCTATTGCCACATCAGTCTGCTAACATCAAGAGCTATGTCCGTGACTCGGGTTCTCTGACGAATTTCTTCATTTCCAATTCTATACATCAAAGAAAGTCCAAGCATAGCCTTCTTCATAGTTCTTTGAGCGACTGTGAGCTTGTGAAGGAGACAGATCCTCAGTGTCCATGTTTCGGCACCGTAAGAGAAGTAAGAGAGTGCAGGGAGGATGCATTGGTATAAATTTTATATATACTTGTCCTTAAAAAAAGGGAAGTAGTTATTTTAATTCAATTTAAATTACTTACCACTCAGGTATGTTCCATCATCTTGTACTACTAAAAATTGATCAGATCTGTCTTCAACACTGCTTGCAGATAAATATTCATAATTTTCGTAAGAGTTTTTATCCATTTTAATATTTGTTAATTAAAACGTTATGTAAATAGTTTTCATGTTCATAATTCAATTTAACTATCAGTTTATTAATATATAAACTACAGGTCCATTACACGCAAATCTTTAACCTTCTTTAAATGTATGTAAAAAGTAGAAAGAACTTCACGCATCAAATAGACTTTACCCATTTCTTTTGAAATTAAATATATTCATGCACAACTATGAAATAATCTTTAATATCGGTCTTAGTTATTGTTATTAATTCAACGATGTGTTTTTCTTAGTTGACATATTTGACAATTGACAGTTTGTACAGCTGATAGACGTTACTAGTTGCAATAATCGTGATTTTCTGACACACTTTCCAAATGTGATATTCACAATAATTCCTTATATAAATATTTAATTTCGTTTTGTTAAGATGGAATCATTTATTTGACTATTTATTTTAATTTTCAATTATGGTACTGTAAAATCAAACACATAGTTTTGATTTGCAAAGGCTTCACAAAGCATGGTATTTTTAATAGCATGCACAAAATTTCCGAGTAAGACAGGTTCATATAATGGTGCTACGAATTTTCCAGTCACTATCAACTGTATAATTTGAATCATCATAGCATTTTTGTGAAGATAAGTTGCACAAGCGTCCCAATCTCTCATTCGAAATGGGTAACGTGTAATATCACATCGATCAAAGTGATTTACAAATGCAGAATCGTAAGCATGTCCATAATAAACTAATACTCCAAAAGGTTTCAATATTTTTACCATGAGATCCTCAAATCTACCACATAAACAATTTAAAGCCAGAATGGGGCGCTCTAAAGAGGTATCAAAAGATGTTAATTCTTCGGCTTCTTCAAGTGTATAAACTGCCGTTGCTCCAATATTTAAAAGATGTTGTTTCATTGCTTGATATCCACAATGATTTGCAACAATATTTATAGTATTGATGCCCCAAGCTTTACATAATTGAATAACACATTGTCCACATGGGCTATTTGCTGCATTTTGGATAATTGTTTCGCCTGGATGAACATATTTAAAATCTTTGATCATTCTGTATGCCATACAAGGTGCTAATGTAAGCATTGATGCTTCAGGTAAAGGTAAATTCGGGGATATAGCATAAAGATCTTTTTCATGATACACGCCGTAATAACGCCATGAACCCAGGAGTCTTGTGTTTATAACAACTCTATGACCTGGCTTTAACGCGACTACACATTTACCAACTTCCATCACTTCACCTACTCCTTCATCTCCTGGAATATGTGGTAAACAGGGTAAACATGATCCTCTTCCTGAAATTAAAAATCGAATATAATATTTTATAATTTTAAGAAAATATTTTTGTTATCACTTTCATGACGAAGTACAAATATTTGAGAATCAAGGAGAAGTGGGTTACTTTATAGTTTAGAATGTGAAATGGACATATTGAAACAGCATCACTGTAGACCATTAGCAGTCTAGTTGTGTTATTATTATATTACCGGCAAGGACCAGGTTTAAAAATGCTATATAAATATATAAACCAACATTTCTTTAATAATAAATAATCATATTTTTGTTTACTACCATTACACTTACTAAATAATTGTTTAACCTATTTTAAAAACGTGATTACTGATTCTTATAATAGCCAGGATACGACCACTTTCATCAGTTGTTAAAGAATTGACTGACTTTAAAGACCTGCAATCCTTTATGAAAAGTCAGAATGTGTCTAAAACGGCCCGACTGGCAGGTCATCAGGCTTGTTCCGACTCTGATGTACGGTAGTGAGTTGGGTTTAGCAGAAGAGTCATAAAAGTAGACTGAATGCGGTGGAAATGAGAGCATTAAGAAGTATGTGTGGTGTAACTTTGAATGATAGAATAAGAAATGAAGATATAAGAGAGTGATGTGGAGTAAAAGATGGTGTCGTGACAAAAGTTGATAAAGGGATCCTTCGATGGTTTGGGCACATAGAGAGGAACGATTGGCAAAAGAAATTTACGTTGCATATGTGGATGGAAGAGTCGGTAGGGGAAGACCACGGAAAACATACTT
Organism: Baronia brevicornis; assembly: GCA_031353405.1. Classification (NCBI taxonomy): domain Eukaryota; kingdom Metazoa; phylum Arthropoda; class Insecta; order Lepidoptera; family Papilionidae; genus Baronia; species Baronia brevicornis. Next base: position 87,375 of record JASFAT010002578.1, on the reverse strand, counting down.
TGATCAAATTGCTGAAGTTTTTAGGAAAGGCCAGGTCAAGAATACGGCCTTGCATGAGGAAATAATGAGTGTGGAGGAAGCAAGAAAATTATGCCGAGATCGTAGCAGATGGAGATCTGTGTTCTCTGCCTACCCCTACGGGAAACAGTCGTGACGATATGTATGTATGTACAATATGATCTAGATGGCTGCCAGTCCATCACTGTGCGATTATGTTGCAGTTTTCTGCCACGAACTATGCAACTGTGCTATTCTGGCACTATTGAAAGCCATTAATTCAAAAAAAATGAATGAATACTTCAAAAGTTAATATGTGGATAACATTAAAACAATTCTGGTATATTAAAAATTTATTTTATTAAGTAATAATATATATAGTAATAAATATGCTTACATTTGATGTGTAATTAAATTAACCCTTTGCACTCGGCTTAGGAGTAGGGCCGGTTTGATACGACCACTAATGTGGCGCCCTTACGGCGCCAGGGAAGTTTGTTAATTAGAAATATCCTAACCTGTCATTACAGTGTTTTGTAACTCAGTTTGTTTACGATGTCCAATAACATATTCTCATCTCATGTATATTCATGGAACAGGGTCGGGTTGCATTCTTAGCCATGTCTCAGCTTACTTTAGTTAGCCTCCGCAAAGCTTTTTATTAGCATTACTTTTAGTGTAAAAAATTAGGAGATATTCACTTGTGATACTACTAGTCATAACAAAGGAATAAGGACTGTCAAATGGATTGGATGATGAACAACAAAACTAAACATTATATTGAATTACATAAAATATATGGGTGGTATCAATCAGAGCAGATCAATATTCATCAACATATTGTTTTCTGCTATATTTGTATAAATGGTATATTTGCATAAACTGTATAAACTAAAAAACAAACAATGTGGTAACATAGTTGAATTAGGTAAGTTTCATATTATTGACACATCTAGACAAAAATAAGAAGCACTTTGGAGATTGTTTCACTAAATATCACATGTAATAACATTATACATATATTAAACAGATTTCATTGTATTCCTAGTGTATTTGTTGTTTGAGTATAAAACAATATTAAAGTACCTGTAAACCTGCTTCCCTATATTCTAAACTACTTCACCCCAGCAAAAAAGCTATGTGCAAAGAGTTAACAACTAAAATCTAATATATATTTACAACCCGTGAAGCCTTGTGAAGTAAGCGCATTTCTTAAACCTTCTTCATAGTTTTCAAATTTAACCATTTTATGTATTGGTCCTTTTAGTTTATTTTCACACATCATACTTATAATATCATTTAACATTTTGTCTTTTTCTGTTAAATTAGCTTTTGCATTCCATGCAGTCATCCAAAAACCATATAATGATATATTCTTGAAAATAAATGCTGATGTTGGAACACTAACTGGCTCCCTTGACATTCCTCCATAAGTTACCATTATTGCAGAATGTTGCAAATGCCTTAACATTTCCAAAGAACTTTTACCACCAACACAATTTAATGCCAATGATGGTTTATCAATAACTTTATCCTTAAAAATTGATGTTGAGCGTAATTCTTCTTCTGTAAGCACATAAGTAGCTCCTAAGCATTCTAAATACTTTTTGAGTTCATTTATTTCAGGTCTATTTCTCACAATGTTTACATTCTTTACTCCCCAAGCTTTACATATTTGAATAACATTTTGTCCACAAGCACTGTTAGCACCATTTTGTATGACAACAAGACCATCTTTGACTTGTTTAAAGTCAATTAACATTCTATAGGCAGTACAGGGATTTACAGTCAATGTAGCAGCTTCAACCAATCCTAAAGCTTCTGGGATAACTCTCAAAACATCTTTATTAAAAGTTGCAATATTCCTCCAAGTGCCTTGAATTGGTTTTGTCACAATAACTTTATTTCCCGGAAGTATGTCTTGAACATCATTTCCAATTTCTTCAACAACACCAACTCCTTCATTCCCTGGTATGTTAGGAAGATTAACTTTAACTGGATACTTTCCTACAACAAACATTAGAAATACAATGAACTGTAACAACCAATAAGTAAGTAAGAAATAAACGATAAAATAAAATACCTTAGATTACATTTTCTCAATCTTCATTTCAATAACAATAACATTTGCCGAATTATATACAGAAAAAATAAACTGCAAGAAGATAATTTCAGGAAAAAATACCTTGTATGGTGTTTATATCAGCTGGGTTGATTGGTGCAGCCAGCATGCGTACCAATACCTCTTGACTGCCGAGAGGTGGCACTTCACACTCTCTAAATTTAACTACTTTTAAAGGATCTCCAAATTCACTATATACTAGTTGTTTAGACATTAAATTTCTCACTGATGTTTTGATGCCTAAATAGGTTTTATTAAAGCTGTTTGCTCTAACTAACAGCGTTTTCAGGTAAGGTAAGTGACCCATTATATTTTTTTTAAATTACGTATCGTTACAGCTTAATAAAGTAACTTGGCACTTGCAAAATTTTGTTTATAACTTATTAAGATATGAAGTATTTTAAAATTTCAATTCAACAGCGGCTATATCAACATTGTTTTAGTTTTCTTTTGTCTGACATTTATTCGACTTTTTTAATTTCCATCGTGGTTTGTGATTATGGTTTTGACGTTTAGGTATATTATGTTTCTGTTTATAGCTATTACCTATCTGCTTATTGCTAGACATTGACAGGTATCACGTGAAAAAATAAATGATTTGTGAATTATTCGATCATCGATTCACTTTACTATTTATGAAAATTGATATATGGAAACCACGGTCTTGTAACGAAGCCCAATTTCAGTGGTGAGAGATTAGTACGATAAACTCATAACTTTTATTCGCCAACGCCACCGTACATTGTTGTTATCGATGGGTAGACACCGGATTAGTGACAAGCGAATGTAAACGCCTTGTTAGATTGGTTTATTGCTTTATACATTTCATTATAATCGGTTACATTAAAAGGCACAAAAGAGACAGAACGCTTTTTTGTTTTCGTTGCAAAGCACATCCTATCTATCGTCATGCCTCTGGCGGCCGTAAATTGAAAACAATAGTGCAACCATTAAGCCGACGCACCCCACTGTTGTTGCAAGACCTATGTATACGACCGTAATGGAAAATTTAAATGTACAAATATTAAGTACCTATCTATACATATATATATATATATATATATATATATATATATATATATATATATATATATATATATATATATATATCGATAGTCGGAGCATAATTCATAAAACACATTGTTGGAAAATGTAGTTATTATTCTACGACAGCCTTATCACGTCCATTTTTTAAAGTTCTTTGATAGAGTTGATCAATTATAATTGTTGTAACAAAGATAAATATATTTTTAAATCGATTATTGCAGTGCAAAATAATATGTTATATAAAATTTTATATAAGTTATATAATTTTCTTTGTTACTGACTTTAATTGGTTTATTTAATAATCGTTGATTATACTATTGTGGTAACCGGTACGAAACAGAACGCTTCCTGTTGGGGTCCGATGAAGACATTGGTGACAGGAAACCAACTTAATTCTTAACACACCTCCGCTCATTAAGAAGAAACGTTGTTCAAGATCAGAACATCTTGAGACAGCTTTGGTTATATTACTTACCAAGTCACATATAAGCAATAATAACAGCGCAATCAGATTTACACGAAATTTTGAAATAATAGGAGTGTTGTCGACCACAATAACTTTGCAAAGGATTTTACGTAGATTGATAATGTTGATCCTAAGACGTACAGTTTCAATAAAACAAAAATTCTTTCGTTTTTGTAATCGTTAAATTTATGCACAATATGGAAAATAATTACAATAATATAAGTAAAACTTAATATTTGTTTTTATAAATAAAATATAAAAAAGTTAAAATACTATATAATATGATTTTTATATTATATATTCTGGATTGAGTACTGTTTTCAGTAGTGATGCACGGAATAGGAACTAAATTACTTTGGAATTTGAATTAAAATGTTGACATTACAAGTTGACTGAAAAAGTCCATAGAACGTTTTGGCAGAATAGCCACCATTTTATCTAGACGTATTGTGATAAGTAGACTAGTTATATTTCAAGAGATTTGATGTTATCGTATTTGATTTGACACTGGCATAATAGTTATAACTAATGGACATCAAAGAAAAGAAAAGTATAATAAAATTTGTACTCGAAAGAAATTTGTTGTTTATAAAATATTATTCATATCTGATATAAATCGGATAACACGTTGATTTAGATTTTCTCTTGCTATTGGAGCAGTAGAAATAGGAGGTGCTGTGTCTTCTGCGGATAGTTTTGATTTCGGCATACGGTAGCGACGTGCTCGAACTAACTGCCACGACGCACTACTGTTACGAAAACTCCCTCGAGACAAACTAGTGTTCCTCTTATCTTCCATCAAAACTGGACGAGGAAAACTGTAGAAAAACCACTCTTTAAAGTCACTCTTTGTGTCTTAGTCATTGTTATTTCATTGTAATATGACTATTATAAAAAATAAAATAACATATTATAATAAAATTGCAATGACTCTTTATTTAGGTTAATAATTTTAAAATTAACCGTCATTGGCTCTTGTTAAGTTTCATTTTTGATGTAATAATCGACTACGACGACTTTCCAATATTGTTCGAATGGTTTACAATTTAGAGATTAATTGATTATTTTTAATATTTTATATTTCAATTAGATTTAAAATAATTTAACTATGTAAATTCTAAAACCGAGTCTACATGAAAATGTTTTGTGTAAATCAATAGATATTTTGAATCTCACACAGCTTCCTTAGTTCAAATATAGAAAATAGTAAGGCGACATTTTTGGTCGTTAGTTTTGATTTGATTGAATCCTGTCCTTTCTCTTAAATGCATAAATAAAAGTACTTAAAATTTTATCTGGCCGTTATTTGTTAATGGATAATGAAACTACATTCTCACCATTTCATCGTTATTGAAGTTTTTAATCTCGCTGGCAATGTGACCGACGGTAAATCGATTGACGAATTACGTTTCAACCCTGTAAAAGATTTGGTTTTAAATTAAGAATGGAAAAATATTTGAACGTTAAAGTATCGTTGTTTCCGTTTAATTCGGTTGAACTCTATTCCAGTAAGAATGTTTGAAAATTAAGAATACAAGTGTTCAATGATATTTATGTATTATTTTTAGAAAATTTTAATTTAGTAACAGGGAAGTGGTAGTTGTATTTTTTACAGCTCATACATGTCCCACTGCTAGACATGGAGTTTTCTAGTTTATAGGGGAAATTAAGTCACCATGCTTGTTCAAGCCGAATTGGCTGAACAACTCAGAATACCTTTACAGCATCGATAGATTTCTTCCAATGTCGTAATTGAATGAATGACCTTTATTTAGGTTAGGCCGTTAGGTTTAGCTTTTATTGTCAGAATATTATGTATTTAGGGGTTTTCTCTAATACTCATTATTGAGATTATTTGATTGTGAAATTCATCTTTTTAGATGGTGATCAGAACCAGGGCCGCCGCAAGGCGGGTTCAGCACGTTCCCCGGAACCCGGCCCCGCGTTTTGAGAGGCAAATCATTTTTACTACACTCATAAAATTAAACTTCACTTCATTAAATACAAACGTTACTTAAAAGCAAATTTCTCTGGACTATAACATAATTGTGTGCCTTCTTAAAACAATTTTGATTAACACGTCGTGAACGGCGGACTGCTTCGAATGTAACTCAATGCTGACTTTTTAAGAAATGTTAATACTACTGCCGAAAATTCGTAGTGTTTCAGCGCTCACGTTATATTACACTACCAATACGATTGTTGACCCACTGTTTTTGATTGTATTATTATTTAATATTCATCTCATAAAAACATATAATACGTAACAGCATAAGTAAATAAATAATTCCTCATTGTAAAATTTACATGTTGAATGGGTAATTAGCGTCCTCAAAATTTTTGAACTCGGCTCCGCAAAAGGTAACGCCGGATCTGATCAGAACATTTATTTCTTATATTTCAACTTACAAAGTTTGAAGTAGTTTACTCGCAGGGTATAAAAGACATTCTTATCTTGAAAAATTAAATTCTTAAAGTTGCCTAACTTAATGTAAGATGTGAATAATGGGAGAAGAGGGAAGTCAAAGAAGGAAAACAGAGTTAGGCCTACAGATTCTTGCTCTAAATTTTTTATATTAATTATTCGAAATATCTATCGTTTGGATTATTTAAAACATTTTAGGAGGTTGGTAATAAATTATATGTTAGCTTAGCAGGTTTTAATTAAAGCTACCGTTGTAATAATCATAGGTACCAGAGTTCTTTATATTGGCGACAGAACTACGATCTTTCCATTTCTGTGAGCATACGGGGCATAATGAACGGCGAATCGACCACTTAGGCAATTCTTTCGGTTGGTCACATGGTGCTGTTTGAAACGCCGGAAGTTGTACCTGGATAACAAAATTATGTTACTGATAATCGTAGAATTTTATGTTGTTTTTTAGAGGAAAAGAAGAATACGCGGTATATTAATTTAAGTGCACAAACCTGTGGTGAAACTGAAGCGGTGAATGCCAAAATTGATGGAATATCCATGTCGCGACGTGTGGACATGCGGGAGACACGGGATCGGGATATACTGCGTTCTGTCATACGCATATTCAAACCGTGGAAACAAGCATCACTGGACTGACTAGAAATTAAAATAATTTCGCAAAATATTCGATCCCACAAAACACACTGCATAAAGAATTATTAAATTAAATAATTAGTAGAGTTGAAAGATATACATACTGACTCGGTAATTTTTGGTCGATTAAACCACCAGGAAGTAAAAAAGTTTATGCGGCGGTCTAGTGTTACGGACACGGACATCACCATCATCATCATATTGCGGCAGCCAACTGCTAAATATCGGCCTCCCTCACGACACGATCATATTACATACATACATGGTACATTACATATGTACATGTATGGTATATTATACACATTAAAATTAAAAAAAAATAGAAACTTTTGGGATGAACAATTCGTTTCTGTTGTACAAAACAATAAATTACAGAGAATATGTATCAGGTCAGATAATCGAAGAAGGATAAAAGAAGGTAACATTGTATTCAGGTTGTGAATGCGTAATATTGCAGTCATAAAGCAATGAATCATAGCAGTGTAAAGACAACTGCACAAGACATTCAATCAGGTTACATGTTAGCGTTGTATAATAGTATTGTTGTTTTTAGTGGATATTACTAGTCCTATTCATCTAATATACAAGTACTGTAGTATCACTAATACATTAAAACTTATTATATTATTTTTTTAAATTTGTTATTTAAATTTTAAAATAAAAAATTAATTGTTTTATATTAAAACCAAAGTATTAGTTCGACTGACGTCTTTGGATAGACATGTCATCCGTCCGGCTTAAGTAATTGAAATTATATATATATATATATATATATATATATATATATATATATATATATATATATATATATATATATATATATATATATATATATATATATATATATATATATATATATATATATATATATATATATATATATATATATATATATATATATATATATATATATCATTTATAGAAGATAAAAACCCCTAAAGATCTCGGGTGTCGCCGTAACCAGTACGGTAGGCCACGCCACATTACTCTCTAATATATAGTAATATAGTTAACTTTCTTTGAAATACCCTTTTTATTAATGTTTATTATTATAAAATTGAAGTAGAAATTTAATAAGAAAAATACTTTTATAGTTCGTTTCTAGATGACAATGTACTTTTATATTTAAATACAAAATGTGACCTCTTATTGCCTCAAGTCGTTACATAGCAGTAAGCGTGATAATTATTACAATAAGAGGTAGATATTGTTAAAGAAAAGTGTGAGAAAGTCGCAATAGATGCACACGTAATTGAATCGAGAGTGAAAGCAATGTGGGAAGAGCATCTACCTATTTTTAATAATTGTGTCTTTCTACAACTAGTCTTGCGTAACATACTGGCTGTTGCAATATGCACTGTCATGGCATAATTCAGAAATTAATTTTCATCAAACAATTTCTTATATTCATACACCCATTGTTTCTACTGGAATTGTACTTGATCGTTCAACTTTAAAAAAATTAAAACTGGTTGTAAACCACCAATTAAAAATTTTTATCGGCAATAGTCCCTTTTAATCTTTTTTAACGTTTCACAACTGGGCACGGGCCTAACCATTTCTGAAAGAATCTACCAAAATTTCATCATCATCAAAGCATTACAGCCGCGGATGGGCCTTGGTTGGCCTGGTTCAGTAAATTTTTCCAATCGGACCTTAGTTTGGTTTTTTCTCTCCATCTCTTCACATGTCACACCTTTACGTCGCCCTCGACTCCATCTAGTCATCTGAGCTTAGGCCTTCCGCGGATTTTACAACTATCTGGTTTGTCATCTAGTAGGCGGTTGGGTGTTCTAGTCTCGTCCATCCGTATTACGTGTCCAACCCAACGAAGGCGTCCAAATTTGATGCTTTTGATGACGTTCGGCTCATTATACAGCTCATAAAGCTCGTGATTATAAAGTGTACGCTGTCACTCATTTTTCAATATAGGACCAAATATACGCCTTAAAATCTTTCTCTCAAAGGTGAGAAGAAATTTTGTCGTCTTCACCAAAATTTGGCATGATGTATTTTATGTCAACAGCTTCTTACTATATTTTTCGGGAAAACATATTTAATAACGACCTAAATGTCACAGTGACCATAGGTTCACTTTCTGAGCTTAGTGTTTTAGGTTCGATTCTTGCATCAATATAATTGTACTTACATGACCTACAGATATTTATTTATTAAATCTATATTGTTTATTTTGAATGTGGGTCTTTGTCCTGATTATTTTTTGGTTTAATTTTGGTTCCCACTACACAAGAAAGTCGAGGGTTATGAGTGTAAAGTATTCTTTACTATTAGTCGCTATATTATGATTGCAAAATTTATTCATTCATAATTATAATGATGGCAGAGAGAACTTTGTTATCCTCGCGCTCAAGAGCACGATTCAATGCAGTTCGTTAGTTTAATTGACGCTTCCTTCCCTCAATTAGACGTTTTGAAGCAACAATCTTCATTATAATTAGACAAAAGATTTTTATAACTCTATTCTTAGGTCAAGGAAACTATAAAAGAAAAATTTTTTGTACTGTAATTTTTTGCATAATTATTTATGATAGATATATTGTAGAAGTACAAAAAACAATCAAACGTGTTTTTTTTTGTAATTTGTCTATAAAAACAATCAAAAATAAGTAAGTCAGAAATAAATCAGAGTGAAATATAGCGAAAAAGAAAATATCTTATGTTTTGTAACTTATTTGGTTCTAAATAATTTGTGCAAATAACATAAAAGTAAATATAAACTGAAACTTAAAATTATTTGAATTTTACTAAAGTCAATACATTTCCGATACCTATATTATGGCACTATTTCTTGATATAGTTGCCGTAAGAAGCGAATATGGGAGCAAATAATGAATAGGAAGCATCTACTTGAGAATGAAAACCAGTTTGCCATCTCAAATCCGGTATATGATTTAGTAAATTGCGCCCGATAGCACTAACCAATGGATAATTTATTTAAATTGACTGCTTATTTGTTTGTCTCTGTTTTTCTGGGCTTATTATGAGTATGGTTAAAGTGATTTTGGTTTGGAAATAGTAGAGTTTACTTATTATCCCTGAAAAATAAGTTCCCACGTAAAAATTGAAAAATCCCGAGCTTTAAATACTTAGGAAACTCAAGTTCATATGTAATTTCGATAATATGTAAATTATAATAATAACCTTACTGAAACATTGTCACAATCATGAGCCAACTCTAACACTTTGTCTTGAGACTCTCTTTGCGCTTCACAGCTTCTGCGTACCATATCCAGTAGCGCGGTGTCGTGGCCTCCTAAGTCATTTAACCTGAATTGAGAATGTAAATAATATATGTATATGTATGTAAAATTTCTTTCATCGTTATAATCTTTATGCTATTATTCCTTTACTTCTATACAATACCCGTGATCTATCTCTCTCACACATTATCTGTCAATCTATATATTTACTCTTCCACTCACAATAAAAATTGCGTCTGTCTCTTTCATAATTGCATTCCTAAATTCTATCCATTACATGCCCCTTGATAGTTACATTTTTTTATAAATTCTGCATAATTCAAACCTACACATGAATGTTTATTGATGTTGTATGGAAAACTTATACAGTATATACCTAACCACAATAATGTAGCGTAGGGCAGAAACAAGGATAAAATATAAAAATCTAGTATTTTATTATTTCTGAATTACCGTTATAGGATTAATATCATGAGAACAGTTTTCTAATCTTTTTTAAATGTGGTGGTTAGGCAGTCGAGCAAGCGTGTCCTCTGATAAAAAGCAATCGATGTTATTCATAGGCATTTGCAACACTAGAGGCGTTGCAATAGCGTTGCCGGTCTTTAAAAAAGATATAGGGTAAATCTACTAAAAAAACAATCTAAACAATTCAAAAAAACGTATTCAGTTAACCTTATAAATTATTATTAGTATGCAACTAATCCTTAAGACTGTTAAAAATATATTTCTTTAAATAAATAAATTTTAACTTTTCGCAACTGGATTTCGTTTTATCAAAACATGCAAATTAATAGATATCTTAGTTTTGTAAATATTGCATATCGATTCACTGATTCATTTAAATATACACACTATTAATTCAAGTAATATCCAGGTAGCTTATAGGTATGTGTACGTATTTACGTGTTAGTATGTATATTTAACTATACTTCCTCTACTTAAAGCGGAAATTAGATGGAAGCTGGAGGGGGCCTTAAAAATATTGAATGCGGATAGTTTTTGATTAATAAAATCAAAGAGACAAAGCCACATAGACTCCGTGGACTAGCGAGGATGTAAAGAGAACGCTGTCACATAGGTGCATGGGAATAACGTCTATATGTCGCCCCAGGTTTCGCTGGAGCGATGCAGTGATCACCGATTTGAATGAGCTTCAAGCAACCAACTTGCGAGAAACTGGACAAAACCGGGACCAGTGGTGTATTCTCGTATCGGAGGCTAAGACGCTTTGCTTTGTTAAACCAGCGTTATATTTTAATCATAAATAGTATGTTATGTTTTTACACTAAGGGTTTAATTTCTTGTTTCATACAGAAATATATACGGTGTGATAAAATACCTAAATAATTCTGTAACATGGTGGGGATAATTATTGTCTGTACAGTGCTTCCTCCGGAGGGATGTAAATTCACCCACCCCTACCTTCTCTTCTCATAATCCTATAATACATTTTTCTCAAAGGTAAGCAACTCATATGCAGTTCTAATGTTGCAAAAGCAGCGATGATACATCAAGTCTCCTTTTCGACAATGTAGTTGTTGTTCTTATAGTGTGAATATTTTCTGGAGATTATATTTTGTTTAAAATTTGTTAGAAAAATTCGCCGTAGGTCAATTAGTTTTAAGAAAATTGTGAAATAGAGTGATTGTCTGTCTAAGAAAAGAACAAAAACCGATTGTACTTGCATAAATGTGACAACATTTTATTACGTGATTATTGGTGGATTCTATATGCTAAGGCGCTTACAATTTCATCAAAAGGGGTCACGAGGAGCAGGGTAAATATTTAACGTAATTTTCGAATTGTATTGACTTACCGGTGGCTTTCTATATTTGAATCGTGTAACTGGCCCTGCGTAGACGTTACGTCGAGGAGTCTCGTCGATGACGACTCGGGCTTGGAGTCAGCGTTGCAGTCTTGTTTGTAGTTCCGCATCCTTTTCAGCAGCGATGTGTACGGATCGATTTCGTTGCTCATAAACGAGATGCGATTGTATTCTTCTTCTTTAGGCTTCCTGATAAAAAAATTTAAAGTTACACGCTTTTGAGTCCACTAAATGTATTTTATATACACACTAGTATTTATTATTTATTTTAAATATTATTATGATTGTTGTGATGCATGGCGTTGTTGGCCCTTATCAACTTCGTAGGACGGACTCGTGGGCCTTTTGCCTTTATTAAAATATTTTTTGTGATTGTACTTAATTTAGGTTTGTAAATAGTTTCATATTATAATACAATACTTACATATATCTAATACGAAGCCTTAAAATAATTCGTTTTAATATGTGTGATTCTCAATATAGAATAAAGTAACCCAAGTTTTTTCCGTGGATGTCGTACAAGTTGACTATGGAAATAAATGTCAGTGGTCGAACAGTAAATGGCTAAGTATTGGGGATTATAGCAACGCCTTTTAGTTTTTATGGACGCAAATATCCAGAAGTGGACTGTTATGGTTGTATAGATTGAAAGAGTTTCCCAAAATTGTATTTCTTAATGCATTACTTACATGTTTTCACTTTTAGTTTTCAAATATTCCTCCTTATTCATATCAATAATACCAACCATAAAAATATTTATTTCCAGCATACTTTACAGTTTATAAGCAACCTACATAAAAAAAATTGTTTAAAAAAAGGTCTCACAAAACTTCAACAATGGATCGTGAAAAGATAATTAAAATTTAACGACAAATCAGAAGAAATAATGTATTATAAGTACAATAAACTTAACTACAAAAATATTGTTATACTTCTCATAAAAAAGTAACCCCGACTATTTTATGATTACCCTTACTCAAAAACGTTTGGTTCATTAGTGGTATTGTTTGCTACGGGAGTAAAACGTGATGAATCGGAGTTGAGCTGTGACACTGTTTTGACTTTTTTCATCCGTGAATCACGACTGGTGAGTCACTGTTCGCTTGGTGTACATTTGGTTGTGGTCGAGATAAGTTGACATCTCGCGCCCAATGGACCATGACGATTGACTGGCATCAGGTTTTGTTTAATGTCCTAATTTATATTCAACTTCAATAGATAGTATGTTACTTGTAAATGTGTAAAAAATACATACATATGTACAGTTCCGGCGTGACCTTTTGCAGGGCTGGGTTCAAAAATTTTGCGGGGCCTGAATACACATTCGACTCCTACACGTAAATTTAATTTTACAATGAGGAATTATTTATTTACATTTACGTATTATATATTTTTTTATAAAAGAATACTAAATAATAATACAATCAAAAACAGTGTGCAACTATTGTAATATCACGTTGGCGCTGAAACACTATCAATTTTTGTTAGTAGCTAGTATCAACATTTCTGAAAAAGTCAGCATTGAGTTACATTCAAGATAGCCTGCCGTTCACGGCGTGTATGTCAGGCTTTAAACAATTTTGTTATAGTCCAGTGAAATTTGCGTTTAAGTGAAGTTTAATTTTATGTGTGTAGTAAAAATGATTTGTAATTTTCATAGACGACGGGGCCTCTTAAAGGTGGGGCCGGGTTCCGGGGAACGCGCTGAATCGCCTCAGAATAATTATCTATTCATAAATATTTATCCTGATATGGTTATTGAACCCGCAACCTTTGGCTTCGAGACGGAACTCTACCGTTGCGCCATTCACATAGATATGTTTTGTATGTTCTTTTTTAAACGAAAAAGTAATGGAATGGGAGATAGGAGAAACACCAGCGGCGTTGCAGAGGCGTTGTGGCCGTTGAGAAATGTTTATGCTTATTTTTTGAAGGTTCCAGGTTTTGAAGATATCCTATTAATTCAGAAATACCGCTCAAGGTAGCTGGTTCCACAGTGTAGTGATGCGTGGAAAGATGTCACGGGAAAACACCACACTGGAAACTTTTCTTTATGATGAGTTGTTGAGTGGAATTTATATATAGAAAATATTCCCACTTTTTCTCATCAGTTATGTATAACACAATCAATCAATTATTCTCTATTATATACCAATACAAAAAGTAATAATAAGAAGGTACAATAGGTGGTTTTTATACAGATAACTTTTTTGTTGATAACTAATTGTACGAAAAGAGAAAAGATAGCACAGAAATAAGAATATGATATATAAAACTGAATGCTTATTTGTTTGTTCTGTAAATGCTCTTAAACCAATCGTCCAATTGCGATGAAACTTTGCTGCGTTGTCGGGAAAGTTTTTGAATTAATACAAAAAAGTCTTAGATTAGGTGGTGTTCGAGTTCTTTGTAGTAACATTGCAAGCCATGCCGAGTAACAACAGTCGGAGTAAGAAACGTCTACTTACAGAATCGGGATTCTCGAAGAGTATAGTTTTGAATATCGAGCTTTCCAGTTGCCTTCTTTTTTCCAAGTCTCAATTTCCCTGAAAATGTGGATATTTATCAATGATCTGTTCCCTTAGACGTTGACTACGATGATTAAAATTACAAAATTTAATATTGGAACCTTGGTCCATGATATTATTTACTTGTATCACTTATTCACATTGCATGTCTGGGAGTTATCTTATGGTGGGTAGAGTTGAATCTACGGCAGTACACTTTAAGCGCAATTTCTAACCTACTATGACTTTTAAGAGTTAACAAGAAAATTAAAGTCACCGATAGTTCTCCGAGTTAGTACGGAAAGGGCAAAAGGGAAGTTATAGCCGAGAGCTATGAGAATGACAACCACTAGACCATGCGAGTACTGGAATGGAGACCGCGTCTTGGCTAGCGTTGGCAGAATCTGGTTGCTTGGTCGATGATTGAAGAATCACATATCCAGCAGTGGGCTGCTGCAAGGTGATTATGATAATGATGAAGATATTGGCAAGATATTATTTATATCGATTGCTATTTCTTCTTTCAATCCGCTTCACTCTTGACGGAGCGTTCGTGGTCGTTATAAGGGCTACTGGTAGGGGAAGATGTTAAGTATGTATACGTCTCACGATAACAATTCAATCATTTGCTATTTAATTATGTTAAAATAAATTAAATGAAGAAATAAACGAATTACTCAATTCATTATATTTGCACTTCAAGCTACAATTCTTCTGGAGTTACAGATATCTATGGGTGGCGGTTTTTCCTTTTCATTAGGTAACGTGCCTCCTCGTTTGCCTTCCTATCCTTTAAAAATGATTTATATAACATTTTATTGACCATCAGGCGACTGGTATACACGTCAGCTCTGGTATAAAAAGTGAAAAATAATAGAAATGCAGAATGTGCCAAGTTTTATAGTGATTATGTCGCGTGGTATTAATAAATATGTTTGTATGTCGTTTACAGTCGAAGGTCACCTGCACGGCATATAACCGCACACCGCATAATACCATGAACGGCGAGAACAGCACGAGTTGTGATATTCCACAACAAAAAAAAAATTAATGTAATCTTGTTGCAGATGTGTGTATGTCGGTTTTGTTAATTCATTTCCATCAGGCAAAATACTAGCTTGTTTGCCTTACCATTCCATAAAAAATGAACATACATGTCGTATTATTTCTATATTCTTTTTTTAATTTTTAGGGGAAAAAGCAGATTATAATATAACAAAGGATAAAGTTTATCGTTAAATAGTAGAGATGGCATATCTACTGGCCATCGATATTTCTTCATAGAAATAAAAACTTTAATAGATAAAATTCCCTTAAATAGATTTATATATGATTCTGATATATTTCGTAAAGAAATATAGAAGTCACCGTTAAAGCTCTTCGGTTCTAAGTAGTAAGATTCGATTATACTCCCAGAGTGTTTTCGTAATTAAGTTTTGGTATGACCTGTGATCGGGCACTTCATCATCATCAACATCCTGCGACTTTCCACTGCTTTATTTTTTTTTATAGGATAGGAGGGCAAACGAGCAAGCGTGTCGCCTGATGGAAAGCAATCAACGCCGCCTATGGACAACCGCGACACCGTAGGAGTCGCGGAAACGTTGCCGGCTTTTTAGGTATATATAAGCTTGTTTTTTGAAGGTTCGAATGTCGTAGCGATTCGAAAAAACTGCTGAGTAAAAGAAGTTACGGGAGAAACGCACCGTAGTCGATCGCCACTCATCCAGGTGGTGGGGATGAAATTTTTCTTTACGGCGAGTTGTGCGGTTGTTTTTGTTACTGCTGGACATAAGCCTCCCCCAAGAAGCGCTACCTTGCCCGAATTTCGGCTTCATGCATCCAGTCTCTGCCAGCCGCCTGATCTTCTTAAATTTACACACGAAAAATTTCTTTCGTACTTATGTATTTTTTAAGTAGTTATTTATCTCTAATGGTGTATAATAAAATAAATACTTACGGCATATTCAATATAGATCGATTTAATAACTGGTGTAACAAATCTTGAAAAAGTCTGTTAAAATTGCACGATTGTGTACATTGTACTCAATCCAGTTACACGGAAAAGATAATATTTCACAGCGACGTTGTCATTACTATAATTCAAACCATAGATGTTGATTTTTTTTTACTAAAGTCGTTAATACGTTTGGTCAGATAAATATAATTATAAAAAATATAAATGTCATTTCTTACAAACGTAATACTGGTAAAGTTTCAGAGAAAATTTTAAACAAAATTTGGTTTTTAGGCTGAAAAAAGGAACATAAAGAAGTAAATGAAATCTAATGAAAATTTCAATTTTGATTAAAAAGATTACATTTTTTGTTTTTTTATTTATTTTCGTTTTTATGAATATTTACGTGTTTCCTTTATGACATTGGTCTATGAAACAATTTTCTACTCATACATATGTATGTATAACACATTAAAAGTTTTAGATCTAATAGATATGTATATGGATGAATTACTATAAATTAACTAATGTTTTCTAGCTGATTTTGTTACGATCATATATTCTGCAAAAACCTTAGAAATATCAGTTGCGCAAGAAAGTTATATGTATATAAGGGCATCAAGTGTGCGCAAATACAAAATTCACTTTCTCGCAGTTGCCCATTATCCAATTAAACAACTTTGTTCTATGATTGTATGAGAATTCGAATGTTTGCATGACAAAGGATAAACACAAGTAATTATACCGCCAGGGCTCCGAAAAGTACATTTTTTATGTTAAGAAAATATTAAGATTCGATCGAAATTTGAATTCAGATCTCTAACCACTTATGTAAACTATAAATATTCATGCGTCGAAAGCCTGATAATCAAGATCTTGTGAGGTTGACATAATATTTGCGGTATTTTTGTCTCGTAGTATGTTGTAGGGACATATTTCACGTTATTAGATTTTGAAATGCCTCGTGTTTCCTTGTCAACCCATCATAAATTGCTAAAATAAAAAAAACAACGAATACTATGCCGTTTAAACGAGTCTAGTATCGCTGTGTGATTAGTTCGTATTTTTTTTTGTATTAGATGTGGTTCTATTATTATTCGAAAAAATATAACTTAGAACCAAAAATAGACTGATGTTGCCAATCTCACGAATGGCACATCACCCGTTTAGCCCCTTTGGAATGTCGATAAGGATTTTAACAGGTTTACAGATACTATAAAGGATGCCATTACGGATAAAAAAATTACAAAGGATCTCAAGGAATTGCTTATTAACAGATATTACAGTACACAGTTAACGCATACTTGCAAGAAAAAGAAACGTAATGTTGCTAATGTACAATAAATAATAATAATACAATAAATAATTTCCCCAATTAGGATAATGAATGGTAATTGAAATAAATAATTATATAATTAGAATAATAACTATAACACTACTACCTAGAATAATAACATAATTACCTATCCCGAAATTATACAAATAGTCGATTAATTAATGAGTCCTACTCTTTTATTGTTGTGCCTTTCAGAGTACATTAGATTACTAATCTAATATAATATACAATAATTTAAGACCTTATACATACACATATATATTGTGGAATGCAATAAATTGAAATTTAAATATTATACTTGTACATCAAAGATTTCAAAAAGTGTATTGAATATTTTTTTTAATCAAACGCAATGATTTTAATCATATTACAAATAGGATTTATTAGATTTGCCTAGAATAGGTCCATCCTATTTATTTAGGATTGAAATATTTTTAGATGGGTAGTATATATAATGTGGTGTACTTAGTAACTGTTGCTTGTAGATTGGTCTACTTGTAGCAACGTCTGAGTGATATGAAATAATTTACTGACCCAAATACGCTTATCAAATGTGGGGGTTACAGCAGCACTCCTTAATTTTAATGGGCATATTGGCTTCCATTTACAAACAATGGATTGTTAAATCTCTATAAATTGATTAAATCAGAGCTGCAGTTCTTATCCACAAAGCAGTGAAGTTTATAGTTAAAAAGGCGCAAAGGATTCTAAGCAATAGTTAAGCAGACAAACAAATTTTGTGAAATCATAAGCATATTATAAACAATCATACCAATTTTAGTTGCCTTACTAGAAATCTCATACTTATTAAGATTGAATAATATGGAAGTTGCATGGATTTATGCATAGATTTAGCTTCTATATATTAACACATACAAATTTCGGAACAAGTTGATCCTTTAGTATTATTTAAATAATTGTAGATAGACCCCCATAACGTAAGTATATTTCTTTCGCTATCTAAGTGATTTGCATTTATTTAACTTATTGTCAAGAGACAAAAATATTTGGTTGGTAAATATTGAATTATTAATGAGTTATTGAACACGTGCTAAGAAAGCTGGTGAAAGTCATTTATATTTAATAGTTAGTAAATATTATGGGACAGGCTTAATATACGTCATATACGTCATATATCATAGATTATTAATGGCTCTTGTTATAATGCAAACAAAATTTTTCATCAACTCGGGTCATATAATGTTGGTTAATACGGTTGTCCATAATTTGTGGTGAATTAGATATCTAGATATATTCATGCTAACATACATCTATTATTTATTAAAAGAAGTAAAGTATCAAGATTTAAAATAAAAAGCTTAAAAATAGAAAGTTGTCAAGACCTGCTTAATTACAGTGGTAATGAACTTCACTGACTTAATTTCTCATTTTGAATATTTAGTATATTTATTTTTTTTTGCTATAAAATCTTTAATATGATACCATACTTGGCGAATACCTATTTGATATTCAAATGGATGAAAGTCAATATTCTCTAAGCAGTTATGTAATTAATTTTCTAAGATTTTATTCAATATACGTTATTATTACTTTTATATAATTTTTATACATATAGTTATTATTTATACATTATAATGAATGCATGCCGGGAACGGCGTAGAATAAAGCCACCCCATTTCTTCCGGTGTGTTCCGTAATAAGCGACTACAGGAGTTTTACAGACTTTGAGTTTTAAATTTTCAAAACATGGAAATTAAGCTGAACTACCTTAACTCTTAAGGTGTGTTCGGGGTTTAAAATCATTTTCGTCCCTTATTGACAAGGGTTCTTAAAATATGATTTTATGTATTATTCTATATTTCTTAAATACAATGCTAGTATATTGCACTATTATTAATAAGTATGATATATAAAGGCTTAGGTTGTTAAACAACACGATTACCTTGAGATGGCTGCTGATCTGTAACAATATCGTAACTAGAGAACCTTCGTACTCTATACTTACTGTAAGCTGATATCTTCTTATGTGATCTGTTAAAAGAGCAAAAATGTACTTGCAAATACAAATCGATTTTTTATTTAAGCTGGATCCATAATTTGATCTATAATTTAATATTAATCTATAATTGGAACAGATCAAGACCGCTCTCAATAGCCCCCTACATGAATGCATGAAGAAGGCAGCCTGAGGGATGATTGGCGGCGTCTGGTACAACAGGCCACAACTATAAATAATGACCACGACTGCTTTGCCAAGAGCATGACGACATAGAAGAAGAATAATTTGATGCACGTATATACGAATATTTAAAAAAAGGTGATTTGCAATGTTTGGATATAATTAGAATGCTTGTTAACCAGGGATGGTTAATAGTTGGGAAACTAAGCTGCTTATGTTAGGGAAATTTTGTTCTCATAAAAGTTTGATGAAGATCGTAATCCTACGACTACAGATCGTAATCCTAATTTTCCCCATATGATCTATTGCTGCTTATACGCCTATCATGTGAAATATTTGGCTGTTATTTATTGCAAATGAACAGTTAAAATGACGCTACATAATAGACAATGACAGTTCCCGTTAGTTCATCTGCGGTGTCCTGATTAGTTCGTGTCAAAAATCTCGTGAGAAAGTAGCTAGCGTTGCTTAACAAAAGGAGTATTTGTTTAATGTCGCGGCGTTTATTAACAATGAGATTCGATAAGTAATTGTCGTTTGGTCTAGCTGCGCTGCGTTGCGCTGCGCGGCGCCTTGAGGCGGGGGCGGCGAGCGAATGGCTTGGCCTGTCGCTGCTGCCTGCAGCCGCACCGCATCTAGTCGCTTCGGCCGCGAATGCTTGTACGCACGTCGCGTTTCGCTCCGTCGCACCTTTCGCTCTACGATAACGCGCCCCATTTAAAATTAACATTGCAACGCGAGCTCCATTCACATCAAAATTGAATATTGTCAATATCAAGTACTGACAGTTCGTAACAACTCTTTTACCCGTACTACGATAGGTCAGTGCAGCGGATTTAAAACCGGCTCGGTGATCATATGATCCGCATCTGACCGCGCGCCGTGCCCAGATATCGGTGCAGTCACAATGTGGATCACCAACTGAAAAGTGCAACTCTTTGGACGTGTGATTAATCACTTTAAAGACTTTCTTGAGGAAGTGTCAAACGTGTTTTATTTCGCGGCATTTATCTGAAATGTGATTGTTGACATTGTGTTATTGTTCGTTGGTGGCGTTATTGGATAGTGCGATGGCTGGTGTTAGTGAGGAAAATGTTGGTGTGGAGGAGACTGTTCCTGTGGCGATCGTGGAGGGCCGCAAGCGCGGCTTAAGCGGCTCTATGTCGTTGCGAACCCGCAAGTTGGGCAGGCGGCTTTCGCGCAGCATGTCCATAGTAGCGCTGAAACTGCCAGAGAAAGCCCAAAGCATCACTCGTACGTCGTCAAAGTTGATGAAATCTGCCAATCGCGACAAGAAGAACCGTTCGTTTGATCTTTCAGTCATACTTCCGGACAAGTCCCAAAAACAGGTAAACACATTAATTATTGTATTTCAAGTCGCAAATAAATACAATTGTGACCGTTATCATACAAATAGTTTAGTTTAGATAAATTTAAATGATACTTATCGCTGTATTTATTAATCACTCTAACATTGATTAATACATACAGCAAAAAGTTTATATATTAATGTTATTCTTTGCAAAAATTACTTCCAGCCAATAACCTACAACTTCCTTAACATTAGTATGTATCTAAAGAATGTTATAAATTTATAATTTAGTGTAGAATATTTCATTTAAACAATGAAGCTTATCTTAATTGTTATTAGATTGTGCATCGTATAAGGATTTGTACATTCGATGCGTGTTAAGGGTATCGTATAGTTTAATTCGATACACGCGTGTCAGTGGTATGATGCGCATTCAAATGTGTTTGTTAGGCTGTTCATTGCAATTTCGCAAACGACGCCCACACTGTGGATTTCTCCATTAATTTAATGATGAGGTGCAATTGCCTGCTCGTTTAAATCCGTCCTCAGCTATTGTTTTCTTTTGTCATTGGACCAGTGAATTGTACGCCCTTTATTAAATTGTTTGACTACTTACTGTGAAGTGAATGATTGTCGGATCTACGTCAGTCTCTTGAAGTTTTCAAAATATTTGTATATCTTTTATAGAATAAAAACAGCTTTGCAACCTGCTAAAGAACATATTTAAGAAGAAAACTATTAGTTATTATCAAACATTATTAAAAAAAAGACCACAAATAAATGAAATTTTATTCAGTAACAACTGTCATACGTTTTATCGCGGGATATAGACTGATATATTCTTTATTGTTCACCAAAACAGAAATTCTCTAAAATGAGAAAAATATATAGTTAGGATAGATCGATGTTAAAACCTTAAAAATATAACATAAAATCTTATGTAGTTAGCTATAGTTTAATGCAAGGACTATTTACTGTTACGTTCGCAAATTATTTATCTCGTGTGTCATGTCCCAACTCACCCTATAGTATCAGAGTATGCTGTGTCATCTCGTCATAAAGATTACCTTCGATCATCAGCATAATCTTTATAGTTTGTGGCCTTATTTTTAGATAATTTATGTGTTCTAGTTTGGAACCTTTTTGCAAAGATGACCTTTTAATCCTTCGATATAATTAGAATTCTTGTTAAGTGAGCGTTGATTGTGCTATGAAAATGTGGTTTACACTGTTAGCTCAATCCTTATCAACTAAGCTGTAAGATGCTTTCAGCTTTATAGTCAAGAAACCCATATTTTCTTTTACGTGATCCATTTTGGAGGCAATTATTTTCCAGATACCTATATATTTTTTGTTGTATGTAAACGAATGTAGTTAAATAGAACAGATAATGATATCCCCGTTAAAATATTTAGATTACAATTTATAGATGCAGATACGGCTTCCTGATTAATAGGTCAATGTTAAAATAACTCATGAATCTTTTTCGTACTTGACATTTCCAAGAACTTTTTAGAAAAAATATTTCATATAGTATGGTTAACTGTACTATTCGTTTCTTTTCAAGCTGTGATGAGCACAGGGTCTTCAGATTTCTGTGGTAAGTCACATTAACCTACTACGCATGTCCAGGGTCCCCCATATATTGGGGGAACATCCAGATTTGAAAGGAATACACATATATCTGTGGGGCATACATATTCATCCTGATGCAAAGATAGAACCCCCAACTATTGACTGCGTAAGTTGTAGCTTCGTCGCTGAGCCACTTAGGCCGTCAACTCTAAGTTCACATCCATTAATCTGTACCACTTTTCAGTTATAAGTGTTAACAAGTGATAACAATGTCAAGCATGAAGAACGAGTATGTAGGTACTCATTGTATATTAAGTTTATTATATTCATATACACTCGACTCTCGATAATTCGAACTTGATGGGATCTTTCTAATACTTGGATTTACTAAGAGTTCGAAATACTGAAAGTAGTATTTATTGAAATGTTAATATGTAGTATTTATTGATTTAAGTACTATTTATTGATTTGAAACATACTAATCACATACCTACATATTTTTATAAATAAGTGAGATTTCTTAAAGAAGTCTATAATGTTTGCTTGCTTCCAACTCGATAACTGAGCTTGATCAATATTTTTTTTCAAATAGGGTGCTTGAAATGCTTTCTCGTCATTTCGGATTAAATACACATTTCTTTTGATGTGTCTAACGACGGTATAGCTTCCTTAAGACAATGGCTTCGCATTGTCGTCTTTGTCTTCTCCTTGATTATTTACATCCGTATTCGTAACAGACAACATTTCTTCATCGGTGAGAAGCCCTGACACAGCGATGTTTTTCATCCACTGGCACATACACCATATTCAAGACTTAGTACTAATAATTCGCCTTCTATTTCTTTTTCTTGATTTACATATTTTGCATTTTAGAATAAAAACAAATTCTACAACGTCACAGGAACACGATTAGATATGTATATATGTACATAATAATAGCTAAACTGTAAATCGCATTGTGTGTATACAAGTTTCAACATATTCATATTTCGATTTGTCGAGTGAATTTCGAATTACCGCGTGTTTTTGATAATTACGAATTGTTTTTTCTTCGAATTACCGAGTGTACTAAAAACCATTGAATTTATTTGATTGACCCAACAATTACTTGGAATTTAAGAGAGGTTTGAATTATCGAAGGTTTGAATCATCAAGAGTCGACTGTATTTAGTATTAACGTTTTTTATAATATTAAATATAAAAATATTGGTAAATATTGTTTATACAAAGGGTAAAGATGGTTTTTATGGAAGATTAAAGGTAAAACGCCCGCGCGCATGTGCCGTCTGTTAATAATCACGAACGTACGAAGCCAGGAAAAAAAACGCAAAAAAGGAACTGAATTGTATGACATTAACTAACAATTGGTGAAATAGTTAATATGTATTTTTCGTCTTTTCAAAGTAACGAGTTTAATTTGTATAATAAAACGATAATATATGTATATATATTTAAATTGAATAATCATTTGTACCGTTTCACATTGAATACTATTTAAAATTTAACACCAGTTTCTACAAATTTGTAGAATTTGGTGTTAAATTTTTTGTACTTACAATAAATTATTAATTATTTAATAACATTTGTTGGACTTACAATAAATAGTCAACAAATTTGTTTTTCTACAAATTTGTTGACTATTTATTGTAAGTCCAACAAATGTTAATCAATGTCAGATAAAAAATGTCATATAGATTCCCTATAAACGGAGTAAATCACGATGTCCTTTTTCACAATTATATTAAAAGATAGAGATCTTCGTAAGGAATATGTTGGTCTATTTTTTACCTCGAGACAATTTGAGGTTCCTGTGCGAAATAACAAATACCTTAAAAATGACGTTCTTACGAAAGGCCAGGTCAAAAGTATCATTAACCGTCGAGATTGTATGAAGAGAGTGATGAGTGTAGATGCAGCAAAGAAAGTGTGCCGAGATTGTAACAGATGGACATCTGTGGTCTCTGCCTACCCCTACGGGAAACAGGTGTGATGATACGTACTAAAAAATGACGAGGAAAGCAACGACGCGGGATACGATTCGATTATACAACATTAACACACATTAAGGAAGTAAACCATGTTTTAAAACTGCACTCTAGTCATTTCGCGGGCCTTGACTAAACGTTTGGCCATAACTCAACACACACAATTGTTTGACCTCAACATTTTGAAATATCCATTTCAAAGTCCAAATTTTAGTACCGTAACCTTAATAACTCAGTGTGATGGACATCTATTTACAAATGTAACAAAGATCGAGAACACAACAATGTGTGCATACAGAGAGATATATATGTATTTCATTCAAAATATCTAAGCTATATTTCTAAATAAAATTTAAGTGTCTGCTTGGAATTGCAATTTAACTGCAATATCCTTCACAAATGCTGCATTAGCTTAAACAATTCAATAATTAAAAAATATTATCATAAAAAATAAAAAATATTATCATAATATTATATATTAATTAAAAATTACTGTTCGAAATTAATTTCGTAAATAGTTGAATAGAATAGTCCATACTTTCGTGGAATTTTTTATATGATGATTACAAATTCATGGACTATTATACTTATTATATAGAAGTCGTAACAGCTTGTTTTACTTTTAATTTTAATTATATGACATACCTAATTAAATTCTATGTATGTTTTACAGGCTATAATAAATATAGCCTGTCACTTGAAATAAAATATAAAATATTAAGTAACTTGTTTCCATAACATATATACAAATGTTATGGAAATAGCGCAATTAAGGTAGTTTAAATACATACATACAATCACGCCTGTCTCCCTGTAGGGTTAGGTAGAGACCACAGATCTCCATCCGCTACGATCCCGACACACCTTCCTTGCTTGCTTTACAATCACTCATCCTTCCTCTCAGATTCATCGTAGCGAAATGTCTCTCCGTTCATCACTTCTTGCCCTCGTGGGAATCAGGACGTGACGGTTGGCGTGGTTCGCCGTCATTTTTTAACGAATTAGGTATATTAAGATTCGTCATAGTGAATCCCACGAGCCGCAAGGGAGGATGGAGGTCAGCCCCAGTAGAGCCCCGCATGCTGAGGTAAGGGACTATAGTACCCGGGGGAGCCCGATCCCGGGACGGTCGGCACGACTAAGCTGGCGGAGAGGATGAGAAAAGGATAGAGAAGAAAGAAAAAGGCAAGGGCAAGAAATGATGGATTTAGTCAGGATGATAGGGATATGATACTACCGCAACGGAAGACGAGGAGTAATACGGTATAGTCTAAATTTAGTGCAAATCTATTTTTTGACAAATTTTTGAACACGTTTGAATCGTCTAATGTAACATAACAACAATAGAATTTTAACAACAGAAAAAGACTGACGTGATTTTTTTTGAATGTTTTTAAATATTCTTAAATCGCTATGTAATGAAATCTGCCTGCAAAAATATTCATTTTATTTTTATCTATATCATCTTGGTCCTTTATCTGCAAGGAAGAAAAGGAGTTGGGTAGGTACAATACTTACATTAACGCTGATATTATAGAAAGTGGGTTTGCTTTTCATGTTTATGTGTATTTTATGTATGTACTTTTCTTTTCTTGTCTTTGATGGCAATAAGTTACAACTTTTATGCCAGTGTCAAGTAAAATACAATAATATCCAATCTCTTGAAATGTCTAAGTCATTTTAACAAAACCTTCTATGGACTTTTTCAGTCAACTTAAAAAATTACGATACACGTATTTATATCATATCATTTCACTTATACACCTTAATCGAACTACATTGCATAATACGCCACCACAAATTAACAATATAACTGTTAATAATATAAGATTATGAAAAAGAAATAAAAACACAACGTCCCTGATGTAAGTTGGCGGGAAAAGTCCATGTATGTACTTATGCGATATGTATGTATGTCATAAAAGATAACTGTAGACTCGTAGTCATTGTAAAACCAATAAATTCAAAACGTTTGATTGATTCAAAAAACCCATTTTTTGTTTTCAATTCGTAATATTATCATATTATACAATAACTCCACGCTATATTAATGTGACTCTATAGCACAGATTGCAAGTGAAAGTGATATCGCAAGAGGTACTTAGTTCAGTTGTCGTATTCCATGTCGCTTGCGGGCTTCGGCGAAGCAGTCACCATAATTAGATTGCTTTTGACATTACGAAGGGTATATAAATTACCAATTACTTCTTACACACGTTGGTACCAAAAGATATTCTTTAAAATCATTGGCTGACTTCTGATGATTATTGTTAAGTATTTGGCACATTATAAGTGTGACTGAGTTATAAAATTAGAATTCATTACCGTTCCAATTCTGACGCAATACGAGTAAAATGAATTATATAAGTAAAAGGAACTTAAAGTAAAAAGCAGCATATCTATTTCATGGCTCTTTACAACAGTCTGTAAATAAATCTGTTTAACATTTATTTTATGTTAGAATAATGAGTTCCCTATGAAATAAAAAAAATATATATTTTAGTTGTATTTTAACCAAAAAGACTTCATCTGCCTCTAATTGTGACCTCGATTTAAGGAGAAATAAGTATATGAAAGAAGGCATGAGGCATTAATATTCTGTGGTAACAATGAAGATACATATTATTTTCACACAGATAAAATAATCACTGGTACTGGTACTTTTATATGGGTTATTGATATTTTTATATTCGTTTTAAAATTATGCAATTTAATTGCGATATTAAGCGATGATCTGGATATTCACTGTAAAAAAAGAGATAATGTATCAGTGGACCCAAACAATTAAAAGGGGTTAGTGTGACTTAACCGAAGGAAATGAAGTTATTTAAATCTAATTCTAAATAATAATCTAAATAAAATTAATTAATATGTAAGGAATTCATTTTATGAGTTACTTAATGCGATTTTATAAAAAACAAATAGATTAATATATCATCATATTAATCTATTTGTTCCGATCCACCAATCGACCAATCGATCCGATCCGAATCGACCAATTGGCTCAGTGGCGGGGCCCTCCACCCGCGGAGTAAATGGTCGCGGGTTCGATTCCCGCATCGGAATAAATATTTATATGGATTTATAAATGTTTATTCCGAGTCTGATAACCCCCCCAATCCGTATTTCCTTTCCTTTCCTCTCTATCCTTTCCCTTCCTTTCCGCCAATCCATGGTCTGCCGTGCCAATGGATGCGTGGCTAGGGGCGAGCCTAGTCGTAATCGTGCCGATCGTCCCGGGGTCGGGCTCCCCCGGGGACTATGGTGCCTTACCTCAGCATGCAGGGCTCTGCTGGGGCTGACCTCCATCCTCCCTTGCGGCTCGTGGGATTCACTAAGACGAATTTAATATACCTAATTTGTCGAAAAATGACGGCGACGTGGTTCGCCGCCCGTCACGTCCTGATTCTCACGAGGGCGACCAATGACGAGCCGTTTCGCTGCGATGAAATGGCAGCGGATGGAGCTCTGTGGTCTCTGCCAACCCCTGCGGGGGATAGGCGTGAATATATATAAAAAAAAAAATATCATCATCATACAGCATATTGGTAAATTAAAAGAATTGCAAATAAGTACAGTTCTTTTTTTTTCAATTCATATTTTTAAGTTTAAACTTTAAGTTAGAGTGACTAGAATGTTCTAAATCATCATTTATTTGTATTATTATGTTGACTTATGATAAATGAAAAAGTATTTTCATACGTGTTCATCCGACTGTTTGTAAACATTAGTCTATTGTGCTTGGAGATGTGCCATTTTCAATGATCGCAGACATAGAACCAATTCACTAAGCATATTATAAGTTGTATATGACTATAGATAGTATTTTAGAATCATTGCCATATATAATTTCGTATTGTCATTTTACAATATACTAATTTGATTTGATATCGTAGTAAATGGAGATTTGTGGTCTCTGCCTACCCCTACGGGCATCAGGC
This sequence comes from Baronia brevicornis, assembly GCA_031353405.1. Taxonomy (NCBI): domain Eukaryota; kingdom Metazoa; phylum Arthropoda; class Insecta; order Lepidoptera; family Papilionidae; genus Baronia; species Baronia brevicornis. Next base: position 58,868 of record JASFAT010002578.1, on the reverse strand, counting down.
GTGAAGATATGTATGTATGTACTAATTTACAATCTTCCGTTACCGAGCCTCACCCCTCTTCATTTATTTTATTGGTTTCCACTGATAGAACTATGTTGAGTTTGTTAAAAAAGGTATTTAATATCCAACCAAGCTAGGGACAAAACCATTACTATAATTTTTGTACCAGACGTAGAACCGGTTGTATCCTCTACATATGTGAACTGGACATAGATATTTAAAGGTGTGCACATATTGGCAAATACTCTAGGTGACCGCACCTGTGCGCAATCTACTTAGAAGTATCGTAGATTCAGACTGACTATATTGCGAATAATATTTTTTACTGAAATTGATAGCATGCCATGCATTATTTTTTGTACTTGATCGAGTTATATGCACAGGATTTAATGTAATGGTAAGACAAGCGAATCGCCTAAAGTAAAGTAATCAACATCATCCAAACAGATACAAAGACAGTTGAAACACTAGAGGCGTTGCAGAAATGTTGCCGGTCATTGAGAAGGAAAAACCCAACTATCTTTTTACTCACAATCACCAGTGTAGTCACAGCCTAATAATGAGAAAGTACTAAGGTCAGAGAACAAGAGAGTGGAATTTATCAAGGTCTAAGATAATTCCGTTTAAGTTCTATTTAATACTTTAAATTAGTACAATGTATAATATTACTGATTAGTTCTACAAACTTTCAATTAAAAAATTAAGGTTCGATTACAATTATTATTGTAATGTAAATCAATATCAAACAAATAATGTCTAACCTCTATCAGCTCATTGAAGATTAAAGGGTGATGCTGTAATATTGACGATTAGCGGGGATAGACTTGGTTTTATTCTCAGTTACAAATACTGCTCCCCATCTACTGGTTAGTAGCTGCTCCCATAATCGTTTCGTACAATACCCGCGGGCAGAAATAAATAAATAGGAACATTACATTTTAAAAGTGCTGTGTGTATTGTAGGAAGTAATATTTATACCTAGCGTTGGTGCCTGACTATAAAGAACTAAACGTATGTTTAAAATCTGCACACCTGTTGTTTAGCCACATGCGCTTACGTCGTTTCGGAGTAATTTATATAAGCAAGATCTTTTAGTACAGTGGCGTCTAGATAACTTTTGAATAAATGAATAATACATACAATGAAACAATATTTTAAACGTAAAAATTGTCCGGTGAAAATGACCTCAATAAGCGATCACCCACATTTACAGTATTTTTTTCTCGCCTATGTTATGCTCTATATTATAATGTTATCGTTATACTATGCGTGAAAAGTATTCAATGACTATTTTGATTCTATTTAAGAAATACAAAATTTGTTATCGCGTGCCAATTTGCACTAAATTATATGTATACATATGTATATAATAATTTAAAATTCAATTTTTTATTTTGGATTTCCGTAGTTACGGTTAACTTTATAAATCATCTTTTACTAAAATATTAGATAAACATAATTTATTAAACTATTACATTAATGAATATGTATATTAAATTGAATAATTTGTTTACTATTTAATATAATGAATATTTATATTAAATAATAAACAAATTATTCAATTAATATTTATATCAAATATTAATTGAATAATTTGTAACCTAAATGTAGGTTATCAAATTTATATAATACTATAAAAATTATACTTTAAAATATTTTTATGTGTTCGTAGCCTATGTTAATTCTGCTAAGCAACACACCATATAGGAAGTACTTTCCATTTAGTAAATAAGACATAGTTATAAAACTTAGTTCTTATCAATTAATTATCTAGCTAACTTGTCACATCGTTTCGAGTAAATGGTGGGGATTCTACTAATTCTTTTTATAATTTATGTAGTCAACCTAAAGTCACGATACACGAACTATGTTGTATTATGCAATACGCCACCCAAATTAACAATATAGCTGATTATCAAATGAAATAATGAAAATTATATAAAAATAGAATGCCACAGGTGTAAATTGAAGAGAAATTCTCATATGGATGTTTATTTCCATAGTGCCGCATTATTTAAATCTTTACACTTATCAATACCTTTTTTTATTTATTTAATTGATAGAAAGTATAATATTATATTATAATACATATGAGTCCAATAAACCATATAGGGTTTTCCTCCTCGGTTCGTACTCGATCGATTAGGATTATGACATTGTTTTATATTGATATTAGGATTACTTTGTAAAAGTAACTACTTACACTACAGATGACAGTATGTGCATCTATTGATATATGTATAAGGTATGTCTATTATTGCAACTGAAACGAATACATTCGTATGAATGCTTGTTGTAAATAAGTGATAAGAAGCCATTCATATTAACAGTAAAGTATTTAATACAGCGTTGGGGGCGTAACAGCGATAAAAGTTAAATGTTTGGACACAGCAATTAGTGTAATGACTCAGAAATGTTATTTATTCCTTCTGCAGTAAGTAACACATAAGTACATATTAAAATTAAAATCTAATTTAAGCCTTACATATACACTCCTTTGCCAAGAAAACGGGCGGTTTTGATTGGTAATAATTTAGTTCTATATATTCAATAGTGGTAGAGCCAAGCTGCAGACGAATACTTTGTCAAGAATGGCATAATATTTGTCTATAGCATGAATGGGCCGGTTTGCCCGGGGATGTATCACACTCCCGCAAAAAATCGACATCTGAGTGGTAGCTTACCTACCGCGCTTCGTACGGTGAGCGGCCGAGTTCTCGGAGGCCCAACACCCTCCCCTCCCCTCCCCCCCTCAATATTTACATGAATAAATAGTACTTTGATACCCTAAGGCAAATTTTTGTTTAATGCTATGAGAGTGTTTCTATTTTATTTCCTGTCATCAGTATCAGTGCTGTACTGAAACCATAACCACCGCAATGCTTGAAAATCCATGTTCCCGTACGTCGCTTCCGCACTGCCGTATCAGGATGGTACATTTCAAGTTCGCGTTGACTAGTTTTTATGTGACAATATCAGTCGAATGATATACAGGGCTCGCTTACAGATGTCATTGTCACTGCTATACTGTATAGATCGTTGGCAAAAACATTTCCGTTGTATACAATATCATTTATATCTAGTAATTAAAAGGACGTAACATATTTTTGATTTGATATATAATTAAATGCGATAATGCCTGATAAGTAATAAAGATAAACGTAATATTTCTTTTGCGCGCTTCTTTAAATTTCTTTAAAAATTAGCAAACAATTATCTGTAGTATGTATAAACAATAAATAAATTCTGCATCATTTTGTTGTCAGCCTCCATTTACATAAGAATCAACGGACCTTCGCATGTGCAATGAACCGTAAGTAACTGGCTTTGTCACATCTAGTACGTGATACGACTCTCTGAACAGAGCAGATGTCAGCCGTTCTTTCACAAATATAACCCCAAAATTGTAGTTTATTCAATTAGTATGATAATAAAACGAAAGAAAACATTATTTATGTGTCTGCTATTAATATTAAGTATTAATAACAGAGCAGTTAATGTCCGTTACTCCAGAAATGATGAGGCCTGTGCAGCCTAGCAGTGGGATATATAGGGGCTGTAGAAAAAACTTATCAATAGATTGCAGCAGTCCACTGTTGGACACAAATTTCCCCTGAGCTGCGCCACATAACCCGATATCCATCTTTATACGTTTAGTTTCTGCTATTCGCCCTGCGTAGATCGTCGTTGCATCAGGCTGGAGGTTAACTCTAATAGTCTGTCTCGTCAGTGAGAACTCGTCAATGTAATCAGCCCATTAAAACTTGAAGAGCTATTTCGATGACTATAGTTTTACGTATTTAAGATTATTATTATATTATTACTAAGATAAGATAAGCCTTTATTCGCTGACCAGAGTACAAATAATAAGATTAACACACTATAAATTTATAAAATTAATGGAGGCATCAGCAACAACTTTTTTGTCAGGTTGTCCTTTGACATAGGCCTCCACTAGTTTCATCTACTTTTCCCTGTCCCGGCTTAATCTTCTCGATCTTTTTAGTATCGTCTTCCCATCTCTTTATTTACTGTTCCTTTTGTCTTTTTCGATTGCTGGGATAACATTTGCACGATTTATTATTACTAGCATAAGTTAAATAAATTTTGGGAATGAAAAAAATTCTCTGCCAGTTATTATTTTTTTATAATACATTATTGTTCTTTTTATATGATGAAATTATGCCACATGGAAATTTCTGTTTAATTCTTTTTGGCAATTCTCCTTGCTTCTCTGCCTACCTCTTCATAAAACAAAAAACATTGTATTTATATTGATCATCTGAATTTCAGTGTCATATTTTTAGTCAGTTCTATTGTTTTGGTCCTAGGTTTAAGTAGAGTAAGAAGATAATTTAAAGTCACCGTTAAAGGCTTTTTGAAAACGCAATATTAAAGGGAAGATAATACGTTATCCTCATTGGACAGCCTATTACGATTTCCTCATTCAACAACCTGTTGAGTTTCCCTTACATAACGTTTACTTTTATCGTTACTAACTAAATAAAAACATTTTATTACCTTATTGTACATTTTTTATCTATTTAGTTTTGTCTTTACTTTTTATAAATAAATATTTAATTCTACACAATAATTTACAATTTTATTTTTTTTATGTAACGACGAATATAAAATAAAATTACAAATGATGTAAGTTTAAAATTGTAATTGAATTCAAGAATTATTAGTCAGTGTTACATAGCGTGCTATGATTTAAGAACAGTCACTTTTAGATGTGTTAATTAATTTATTTACACTCAATTTTATACTTTATATTTTTTTATGTATCCCATATACTCGTTTATTTCACTACTGAGCACGGAACTTCCCTATATCTGGAAAAAAGAACTTTATTGCTGGAAACTCAAGTATAAGAAAATAAAATTCATGGGTATCTAGCACCGTGTGAAATTGTTGAAGCTGTTACACGTGTACATATGTATATCTTAAATCTCTTGTATTAACTTTTTCATAAAAGACGGAGGCAAAAAAGCAAGTGAGTCAACCGATTGTTAGTAATCACCCATGCACTAGTCAGAAGTTTGAGCCAGAAATGACTTTGCTTTGAAATGCCTTTAGGATAATGGATAGAATAACATATCTTTTCTCACATCCAAACTAATAATTATATAGCTTACGTGTCTTTGCTCTAATTCTGAATGCACATGCATACACGTTTATTATTGACACTTGAAGAAGATATCTGAAATATGCGTCTTCTTATGTGTAGTATTTAAGAGCGGATATAATGAGGTGCGATGTCGTTTCGCCTCAACTGACAACGTCACTTTCACGCGTTGCAACAGACCAGCATCCGACATCGTGGTGTATTCAACAAACAAGGCTCTGTCGATCGCCTCATGGCGACATAATCTTATTATACAAAACAATTCATAAATACGTGCAGACTGATGTCAGACAGTAGCTTTGCCAGTGCGAGATGGCTAAATCTTCGGCCACTAATCCAAGGCTCAGATTGTGATTAAAAATAAACTCTGTGCTTATAGGCCTATACACAGCAGTGGACTGTTTAAAATTGTTGATAATTGATAATGAAACTACACAGAGGCTTGCATTTTAAGCGACATTTAATTTTGACGAAATTCAAGAATTTGTTGAATTTATTAAAATTTGCGGCAGTTTGACAAACTTCGATTATTTGAAATTTTGCTCAAGGTAGCACTATTATTTGCTAAATGACTAATAAATATTTGTTTTTCAATATTGCACAAAAATCGTTCGATGATTAATATGAGAAATTTTCTGTTACACGTTTTAGGAAAATTCCTACGATAACTAACAAATATATCCTTAATATTTTACGTATTAAATATATAACGACTTAGTGAGAGGATATTTCTTATTGAGTCATCACCAAAGAGCCGCGTTACACCACACGACTCGTTTAACGTAGTAAAATCGAAACTGGACATAATGCGGTCACTTGGTTCTTGTACCTTGTATTTTTTACTTTATGCAATAACTAGATATCGCTTGCAGCGCAGTAAGCTTAGTCTGAATATTATTTAAAATTCCAATTGATGAGATAATTTTTCACATCGATTTTTTAGCATTCGAAACTTACGATGAATTGTATTCATCGTAAGTTTCAATAATAAAAAAAAAACGATGATATATTTTGAGGACTATGGGATATTTTATGATTTATTATACAACGAATACTTATATGTACATACAGTTTTAACAACTATTACAATATGTGTCTAAATATATCATTCTTTAAATAATGAAGATCCTTAGTTACCTAGTTATAATATATATTCAAAGGCCTATTTAAAAATAATTGACAATTTTCCGGCTTAGTGTAATATCACATTGCTTACGGCACATCCATTATATCCTTTTCATTTACTTAAAATATTATGTCGTGCTATAATATTTTCTTCTTTAATTTGGTACCTTTATTAATCGAATTAAAAAGTTCCGTAAGCTGTTTTAGTAGTTCCTAGCGATTAGTTATAACCTTCGTTAATCGAGTCAACTGTTCGAAGATTGTTTCAGACAAATTTATGGATAAACATATAATACATTTAAGTTTTAAGACTTTTAATAAATTATTATCATAATATATAGAAATTTAAAGCATAGTACACGTATTGAATTTGTTTAGAGACAATTAAAATTAAATTATAAAAAACGAAACATCAATCTCATATAATCACGTGCATGACTTGGTTATAAACCTCATAAAAATAGGCCCAAGAATACGTAATCGATTATCTATCTAATCGAGCGGAAACTGTAATGTTTAATGATACATGAAATCAGTACAGTGAATTCATTGGTTTTCAAGGACACCTTACTAAAATATAGAATAGGCACTAACAGCGTGTAAGGCCGTTTATATATTTATTGCTTGAAAATAGACACGCTCAGATACGTGACTTTCTGCAACTTTGGATATGGCTTCCAAACGTATATTAAAAAGTTTTAGTTTAGAGTACAGATAAAACTAATAAATAAATAATTGTATTATATATATAGCGCATTTATACATCTATAATAAAGTGTCCAGCACCATGTAGTAACTTACATTTTTTCCAATTCAAGGCTAATTACATTAATTTTTCTTTTAATTGTTCAGTAAACTTCCGTTTTACTTTTCTACTCTCCATTCAGTGTATATGGTATAAAAATGAAATATGAGTTTGCAGTCTTTTTCTCAGTTTATGAGCAGGATTCCTCAGTGTGTATTTTAATCGTCAAATATCGCCGAGTACGTGCTAAATTTGTACATGGAAAAAAGAAGTTGTTGAAAATATATTAAATATTTGAGTATCTTATATTTGTGTATTATATGTAAGTAAGATCTTTATATTTATATGTATAATATCATATTTAAAACGAAAGATTTTTTTTATACTTTCTTGATTACAAAGTTGGTAGAAGTAGAATTAGTCGTCAGGATAAAACATGTTTTGAGCATTACAGTTCGTTTTTTCGCTTATCTTCGACGAAAACATGTACTTCGGATGTATACTAATTATAACATAGGGTTGAGTTTAACTACATTTTTGTGTTATCGAAGGAATAGAGTAATATGGAACAAAAATGAATAAATAAAAATTAGAATCTATAATATTTTTTCTTTCTTTATAATTAATTTAAACGTACACAGTTTAACGAGGAGCTAAAAATACAGCACCAAAACATTTCACATCGGTATTTCTGAGGTAATGGTGACGTCGATCCTTAACAGAGAACAATAATAGGGTTTCAAGGACTATATTCGATATCAAAACCAGGAGAATAATTTTTAGTCTAAAGTAGGTTGGCAATGATTATACCAATGTGTTTAGTTATAATTCTTATATGGATTATTGTTGTTTACGGTGATTGGGTTATACTTGTGAACTTGTTTCTGAAGTGCAAATTTCTTTAGACCAGGTCTCGGATTGGGGTCAGCGGAACAGAAATTACTTACATATACATATATCTTCCATATACAATATTTTTTAAAAATTACTATTCATTTTTTATCAAGATGTGATAGACTTATTTTTGTATTAGTGAAAATTTTGCAACGCGAATGACAATACCAGGTGTGAGACTAAGTACTAATGGACTTTTCCCTCCAACTTACATCAGTGACGTTGTGTTTTTATTTCATCTTATATTATCAGTTATATTGTTTAATTGTGGTGGCGTATTATGCAATATATAATAGTTCGATTAAAATGTATAAGTGAAGTGATATGAAATAAATGCGTGTATTTGACTGAAAAAGTCCATAGAAGGTTTTGGTAAAATAGCCATCATTTTATCGAGACGTAACGTGACAAGCTGACTTGTTACATTTCAAGAGATTGGATATTATTGTATTTTACTTGACACTGGCATGACTTTATAATTTGACTGAAAAAGTCCATAGAAGGTTTTGGTAAAATAGCCATCATTTTATCGAGACGTAACGTGACAAGCTGACTTGTTACATTTTAAGAGATTGGATATTATTGTATTTTACTTGACACTGGCATAATAATTATAAATAATTGCCATTAAAGATAATAAAAGAAAAATATTAATCCAGGGTTGTGGTGATTAAAAAATTATGACGCAAGAAATAGAATATCAGTGCCGGGAGAACTACATGATGTTTGACACGAAGAAAACTCAACGCGGCAGTTTTAGGTCACTCGCGTAATAGTCCCGCATTCCGAGTATTTTTTAAACGATTCAGAAACAACGTCTTTCTTACTTCTCCTTGGACATGTCATCGTTTTGCTTACCAACTGAACTACAAGATGACAAGTGAAAGTTTTATAAAGTGCCGGCACTTTATTTATGTCAACGAATAATAAATTGTTAAATAAATGTTTTTCTGTAATTAAATAACTGAAGAATGTTTCATTTTTAAATTTAAATAGTGTTGACCTAAAAACTGTTTACGACAGTCAGTTGGCTCACAGGGCTGCCGTCCTGAGTCGATGGTCGCGGGTTTGATCTCCCGCATCGGGATAATAATGATGTGTGTATCTATATACCTACAGATATTTATATCGAGGATGGCTACCATGCCGATCCACACTGGACAAGCGTGGTAGGTAAATGTTCGTTTCTTCAGAAATGAGGAGGCCCATGCCGAGCAGTGGGTCATACATATATATGCTGTAAATAAAGAACTATTTGAAAACATTTTGTAAGATAGTTTTAAGCTCCAATTAATTCAAAAATCCTTAATATTGGAAATAATTTATGCTTACTATAAGATAAACTATTAACATCGTCTTTTGTCAAAATACATTAGTGCAAAATTTATTTTAAATTTGAAGGCATGAAATAATTTTAATTGATTATTAAATCATATACAAAATTAAATGTATTCTGAGAATATCGAATTAGCCTATAGCATGATCATCTTGGAAAAAAGCGTAGATAGGCAAACTGTAAAATCAAAAAAAAAATCACGGTTTGAGATTTTGATTGAGTTCGAGTAGTGAGTTTATATAGAGAAAGGCATTACAACACGGACAATTTTTATAATTTTATTCAACCATTTTCTCTATCCGTTTATTTATCAAAGGCTATTTAATTTATCAAAATGTATCAGCTTTCTCAGCAATATGATCTAATCTCAATACAAAATATCTAATGAGTAAGTCATATTTAAAATTCAAATCAAATTTATTTCACAGAGCGCTATATACATATGTATATTATGTAAATAGAGAATATTTTTACTATGGTTTTTTGTTATCGAATATCACTGATTAACAAACAGAACCCTTTATACTCTGTACAGTTTACACACACAAAACACATACACACTAACAGTCTTTACTTGTAGTGTGAAACTTCAGTCTGAAAAGTAGGAGTAACTTTCTATATTAATCTCATTAAAACCTCAATATTAAATAATGAGGTTTTATAGAGATTAATATGTAAAAGTTTCTTGTAATTTATTATAGATAATAGTAATAATCTAATTGGCTTAGTGACAAAATTATCGTTTTCGGAGTCAATCGTTGCGGGTTCGATTCCCACACATGAAATATACGTTTAGTTTGAGCACTCCGCCAATTACACTCAGTTATATATATATATATATATATATATATATATATATATATATATATATATATATATATATATATATATATATCATATATATATATATAGACAAATTTAAATATATTATACGTACTATATTGAATACTGAGGTTTTAAAGAGATTAATATGTAAAAGTTTCTTGTAATTTATTATAGATAATAGTAATAATCTAATCGGCTTAGTGACGAAATTATCGTTTTCGGCGTCAATCGTTGCGGGTTCGATTCCCACACATGAAATATACGTTTAGTTTGAGCACTTCGCCAATTACACTCAGTTATATAGAGCAGCATTTACCAACTATTACACACTCAGTTATGCGGAGTAACATATACAAACTACTATATACTCAGTTATAAGGAGCTATTGATGTGTATCATTTCTTAGCACAAGCATTATTAGCTTAGTTGGAATTGTTGACAAGTTCAAGTAATATTAAAAACATCGCTAGCCTTCTTTTTTTTTAAATATTTGCACATGATTGAAAAGGTAAGAGTGCAGGATGGTACAGTTATGCAATTAGCGAAGAGAATGGAAACAACAGTACTGTCCTTCTCGGTCAACGGGCCAGCCTCCGCACTTGTTTGGCAATTTACATAATGAATGATTGCGCCGACGAGTAAAATATGGAAGTCCGGCAAGGTGAGCTTGAGGAATTAGGACGGCAATAATTACCGTAAACATCCTTAAAAATAGCGGACACGAATTTAAAAAAACCTACATCTAACAAAATGTATTGTAATAAACAACTACGTGAATAACTAGGAGCAGAAAGTCTTGGCTACGCAATGTGAGGGAGTGGACAATTTCCCGTTTCGCCTCCCTAAAGACATAAAGTTTTCTTGAATTAGCTACCTATAAGAAGATGAAAACTAGCTGGCGTATTTGACATCAGAAACCAGGTTTTTTTGTGTTCAAACCCTGAATACAATCACAATTATTTAGATTCAGATCATAGTTAGTTTGACACACACACACCCTGGCCTCTCACAACTTTTGAACGTAGTCACCACGTTGGGCAGACGGATTGTTTTCTCAGAACGGCATTAGTAACATTGCTGGCCATTATCTCTATCTATCTTCTAAGTAATTGTGGTTGTCTTTGTTTATCGGATATTTATACTCATTCACTTATATCAATCGGTCTTAAGAGCCATCATTATCATTTAATATATTATAATATATAACAATAAAATGTGGTTTGTGGATATAATTTGTCATTATTTTTATTTAAAAATTTGTGAATTAGTAACCAAAACCTTTACGGATCATATAATTTCTATTGACTAGACCAGATTAGAATTTTAATGAGAGAATTTTCTATTTGCGTTTAACGACTTAATTATTCGTAATTGTACTTAAATATCAAGTATCTTACCCTATTAAATAAGCAAGAATACTAAATAAGCAAAATATTTCAATGAATATTATAATCTTCATCATTATCAAAAACAGCATAATCATTATCACCTTTATGCGAAATCTTGAAGTATTATTATTATATATATAGTATATATTATATTGTGTTAAAATATTATCGTTTATCGAAAATAAATAGTTTTTATCCGCGATTTTGTGTGCAGACACATTGAGTATTAAAAATAGTGTTATAATATAAACCGCTTTAAAACGTTTAAAGTATTTTATAACATTGCATTCATAAAAATCTATTGTGTTGGAAACTTTTCACGGAACAGTGTTAGAAATTTTTTATGGAAATTTCGACTCGAGGTAAATTTAAGGTTCAGTTTATAAGTTATATTTCTGCCAATTATCTAATCGATTTATATATTTCTAATACATGTAATAAATACGTATTATGTAGTACAACGAAATTAAGAACCAAATGTCATAAACAAAACGGTGGTAGTTTCACGTCTTCGACGTCCAATGCCATCTCCTACCAAAATTTTGTAATTGTTTTTTACTACTACCAATATTTTTCTTTTGCCAGGACTACTAGCAATATACTACTGCAAGTATGTACATGTACGTCATTTAGCATGATGCGCTTTGCTATGTTATATTGTATAAAAATCTCAGATATATGTAAAATATTACTAACATGATAATTTTGATGTCCAGAAAAGGGTCTAAAGTAATGTGCAATTATTACTTCATACAATAAAATTACATAATTTTTAAGAATAGGGAGAAAAAGACAAATACAATAGATAAGAATGAGTATTAAAAAAAATATATATCAAGATAATACATAAACACAATCAAAGTATTTTCCTAAAAATCATTCTGTATTTCTTTTGTGAATGAGCAATCTAATTTTTCACTGTCAGTCTTCTTTTTATCTTCCATCTAAACCAATGAGTGGTAAACATTAATATCAAATTATTTTTTTATGTATATGAAAATAAACTAGAAGGAAGAAACTAGCATTTTTCATAATTGTATAAGTTAGTGTCTAAGCAGAAATGTAACGTATGGTTTATATCGATACGATACGCCGCAGTACGTCAAACAACAGATTGAGCGGAACATTACTCGCTCGCCAATGTTTTTTTTTTGTTCATTGTACTAAACACTACTATTACTAACAATGATATTATTATAATTCAATTAACAGTTTTAATACTACATTAGTTTTAATATACGTTACATTATTACAGAACACAATACTATTAATCGTGGTAGAGCCACACTATGGCAAAAATGGGCCGGCTTTACCTTGCAAATCAAAAAAATAAGCGCTTCTTTTTTATTTCACCGCGCTTTGTGCAATCACTGCAGACTTCTAGATTCCTAATTCCGTTCCTTTTTTTGACTCAGTTATTTTTTTCTGAAAGTTACTACAACTGTCACGTGTGTGAGACAAAAGTTTGTGGACAATAAAATCAGAGTCACATTGACAGAAATTAAAAAAAAAATTCTATACAGATAACGTGAACTTCGATAGGATAAGAAATTTGACAAATATACAACGTAAAATAAATTTGGAATAGAGATACTTTCAATAAACTTTTGCTCAAAAGTAATTACGATGGGCAAAGTAGTAAAAACAAAAGGTGCGAAGAAACGAACAAAAATGGTACTATTGAAACATGTTAATTAAGCATTTTACGATCATGGTAGTTTACGTTACAAGGTCTAACGGTGTAGTTTCTATGAATGTCTATTTTGAATGCATTTCGCGATTCGCAGTAAGTGTTAACCATTCGCGCCATATTGATGACCAACTTTCTAATGTCATTCTGATTTCTTTTAAGGACGGGAAAAGAAAAGTACACTTTGTAAATATAAATATTTTCGAAGCCATAATACATATGAATGGCCTACTGGTATTTATTTCGAGTCTGGATCCATTACCTAAGAAATGAGAAGTCTCGTGCCTAGCAGCGGGACATATATGGGCAGTGAGTGAAATTTATAAGCAAATAAAAAAACGATTTGTAAAAATGTATATATACAATGTATGTAATATGTTTTAATGAAAATTCGATAAAGCTGTTGTTACACGCTGTTTAACTAAGGTGAGTTTTTTGTTCCTTTTGAACGTACTCGTAACTTCCCAAAACGAACTTCCAAAAAGATTAGACGAAGACCAAGATAAGAAGACGTAATTGCATGTGTGTGCACTTTACATTAATCAAGTAAGCAAGTTTTAAAAGATGTTTACAGTTTAATTATTATATATATATATATATATATATATATATATATATATATATATATATATATATATATATATATATATATATATATATATATATATATATATATATATATATATATATATATATATATATATATATATAAGCTCTTTCCTGTTTATTTTATTGTGTATTTTAACACGTTCATCGCCGCGTCACCCACATATGTGTGACAGGTATACTTCCATGGGGGCCCCGTCACCCAAATATGGGTGGCGCTCCTCTTATTCAAGTTAATAGGACTTTCAGTTGGACTTTGAAAAGGAATTGAATAGAATAAGTACTGAAAAACAAATATAGGATATACAACATAAAATACTAAAAATATACATATTATACTATACAATTACAACAATACTATGACGTATGGTGTGCGCTGAAACATACTAAATACATTTGAGGTGATTTTGGACAATTGGATCAATAGGTCGTTTTTTTTACATTTTTTATTTCGCTTTTTTAATGTTCAACGGTTTGCTTCCTCTTCTGGTAACGTAGGGCGCACATAAGAAGGCTTATAGGGTTGTCCTGCAGATTACTAGGAATCTCTAGCTTATGGAACACTTTCCTTGTTTTATTTCTATCATTGTTGAGCGTAACATTTTGCGGGGACAACCATACGGCAACGAGAAGCTCCCGAAATTTTATTATTTATATTTTTTATTAGTGGCTCTTTGGTTCACGAAGTGAAATTTACTATAATTGTTCCTAAACGCAAATGTATCACCTTCTCCGCCATTCGAACCACAGTTATGGGTGTTGTAGGTGAGCTAGACAGGCTCTCCTCCGCCGCCCTGCTCTCAGCGAATCGGAAGAGCAGATGAATTTTCTCTCACCCTCTCAACAGCCTCCTTCTTTGCCGACCTCAATCATATACTTTCCGATACTACTTGATAATTTTTAGTATCGTTGTGGCGTATGAAACCATCTGATCGCATTTCTATTACTATATGCTCTGTTTGTGTTTCGACACTACCTACAATCGATTTGGGCCCCGCGAGAAACTCAACCGAATTGCGCTGGGCGACGAACGTGTTAAATAATTTGAGATTATTTATAAGAAACGCCTAGAAATCTCTTAAATAAAGGTCTTTTTGGCAGTAGATTATAGTAGCCATTGCTATCATAATAATAATAAATACTACAAATTATTGTTTCCATGGTTATTTGTACGTACGAAATAATAAAAAAGCGACGATAATAAATAAGGCTGAAATATGAAAATTCATTAATGTTTAATTATTTATTTATTTTACTGCAAAAAATGCACGTACATATGGTAAATAGATGTTGAGAAATGTTTGTCTTAGAGATATGTACACCTTAAATATTATTTATCATCTGCCAACAGAAGTGGGCGAGTCCAAGACAATATTCTATTAAAAGTATAGTCAGTACCTATAATTGCTAGGAACTGTCTATTGAATGATCCAAACACATGATTGTGTTCTTGCTGACTGTTGTTTATGTCAGAAATAGCTGAGTAAGTGATTAAATCCCACGTACAGCGTTGAATAGATACGTGAGGTAATGAATTGTTTGTATTCGACTAGTTTGAGATGAGTCGATTAATACATGATACCTTTTGCCTTTGAAAAGTAAATTATTGCTGTATTAAAATGATAAATTAATGATTTTGACTGCTTAATGGTGCTTTGTCGAAATGTAAAGTTTTAAAGCCAAGAGTTGTGGGATCGATTCCCGAGAATGTGAGGAAAATTAAGAAAAGAGAAGAGTTTGCGCCTCCAACTGTCGATACTTGCAGTACGAAATATATGGACAGTGTTCTTTATAAGAAGTTATGGTTATTTATAAAACTCTTGAATATGAACTAACACACTCTCTTCAGCAAGAACGATAGCGGGATCATCCAGGAAAAAACCATACTTTCACAGACAATCAATATCTGCAAGCAAAGAGACATGCCCCCGGTATGAGCTGCCACTGTGAAAAAAAATGGCGGTTTTAAGCGTCCTGAAGCGACTTCACTTCGTCTTGTCTGTGAAAGTATGGTTTTTTCCTGGATGATCCCGCCATCGTTCTTGCTGAAGAGAGTGTGTTAGTTCATATTCAAGAGTTTTATAAATAACTATAACTTCTTATAAAGAACAAAATATATTATTCAACGAAGAGCAAAAAATTATTTGTGATTAATCTTCTAGAATATGTATTTTTTCAGATATTTTAATGACAGCAAGATAAAAGATAACCGAAGGCTTGAACGTCATAGTTAATTAATGTCTGTTGATAGTATCTAGCACACTGTAATTAGACATCCGCAACCTTCTGGTATTATATTATATAGTATAAATACCTTGGAAAATAAATTTAGAATTAAACAAAATTAAGTTTAAACTCGGAATATCTATGTAAAAAATATGATCCTGATGAGAAAATTGAATGATTAATTAAATATATAAGAACTACATGCTCATTTTTTTTGTCAGGGAAAACAATACATTTTTAAATTATAAACAATAAACAGCAATGCTCTGGTTGGCAAGGGTTAGGATCTGGGGCGAGTATAATTATCTTTCATTGTACTATCGATGTTAACCGTACTTTCATACCAAAAGTTTAGTATAATAGGAGAATTTAATTGAAAGCTTTATTAAAATGGCTCGAATGAATTCTAGTATTGTAATATCGAAATATTGTGAGCCTTTTTTAAAAATATATTTTTTAAAATGTAATGTAGTAATTTTATGTTAGTTGAAGCAAATATAAATATTATATATTATTTATTTAGATGTGAATAAATAATATTTGTGGGTTTTGAGTAGGCTTTTTTCTCTCATAATTAGTATTCTTATAATTATATTCATTTCAACATGAACTATATTCTGGAACTATATTAAGGTAATCTTGGAGGTATATTAAGTGGCTAAGACTTTATAATGAAACCTAAATATCAAAACAATGAGATTAAAATTGTCAGAATGTCAGAACTTTTTTCATTGTTGTATTAAAAAAAATATCCGGATGCGATCGTATAATACATTTATCAAAATTATCAAGACTACACAACAGTCCGTGGGTATCAAATACATGATTGGTTTTACACTGTTCTTTATTGGTATTATGGCCTTCAGACTACTGATTTTTTACAATACCATTAGAAATTTAGGCGTTCCAAGGTAAAGCGTTACCTTTCATGTAACTGTTACGATTTTTTTGTTATTCTAAATCGGCTCATTTTTGTTCATGCTTGGTTAAATGGAAGGTTGCAATTGTGTAATGCTACACATACAATTATATCATGTAATTAAGACAATAAAAGAACTGATTCTATTTATCCGTTTATTTGTATTTATGGGTGAACAAAAATCGATGGTTTTCTTT
Source organism: Baronia brevicornis (assembly GCA_031353405.1). Classification (NCBI taxonomy): domain Eukaryota; kingdom Metazoa; phylum Arthropoda; class Insecta; order Lepidoptera; family Papilionidae; genus Baronia; species Baronia brevicornis. Next base: position 41,789 of record JASFAT010002578.1, on the reverse strand, counting down.
CATTATTTAGAAACAGTTCACTGTTGCACATTGGCATCTGTCAAGCCTGGTTTTTTTATTTTTACGTTGTAGCCTATCTACTAGTATTTGTTCCCACAGTCGTTTCTTATGACACCCACGCGAAGAAATGGGGTGGTTCTATTCAATACAAACTGAGAAGTGTACATAAATACAAATACAAGTACATACAAATATCGCAACTTTTAAAAATTATAAAAACATTAATAAACATGTTTTAATGAAGTAAGTTAAGGTTGGAGTATTTGAAGTTGAGGTTACTAAACGTGTCTTTATTACGCAGAGCTCAAGATATATTTGAAGCTTAAGTTGATTACTTGGTTATTTTAAAGGGATCGTTTCAGTAGTGGTAGATCTACAGTAGCTAACACCAATGGACCGAGCTAGAGTAGGGAAGTTTTACACCCGCACAGAATACTAGCGTCAAAAGCACTTTATTGTGTTACCACGTTTCGTACGGTGAGTACAAGTAGGATCGATTCCTCTCCCCTTTCTTTATTTCCTTCTCCCTTTTCATTACATGTTTCTATTCCTCTATAAAATCATTCCTCTTCCTCTTAGTCGTGAGTGCTCAAACGCTACTTTCCATTAGGTCACCTGTTTCCTCGTTTGCTAATCGCTTCATTACAAAATAAACATGATGTAGGTACAGAGCTTTAGTTTTTAGTATGGAATGTTGTTCATTAACTGGTTATTTCGAACAGTCGTTCAAAAAGCGTTATTTTCAGTGTCAACGTAATTTCGGAAATTCCTAAATCTGTTTTTATCTTACAGCGATGGACAAATGTTTGTTTGTCCTAAATACGCTTACATCATAGGAGAAGTAAAATAAATATTCCTTGTTTGAAACATGCAGGGTGAAAATTTTACATTGAAAGCTTTCTTGGGTGAAATTGGTTTTAAGTTTTTGTAGACTGTTACATATAAAGGAAAGATTATTACAGATTATACCAAACGATCGACTTTTTGTAGTTACAATGTGAAACCCAAATAATTATAATAGGACATATTAAATAAGCACGTATTTTATGTTTAATTTTATAAAATATTTTTTATATTAATATTACATTGATTTATTGTTATTTCGATGTGGGCATGGCATCGGATACCATAACTCATTATTAACTTTAAGTTAATGACAATATATATTTTTTTATTCATATGATTCTACTCTAGGTATGTTTATCACAGATCTCTTTAAACAGCTGAACAGATTTTGACGAAAAAAATTGTGCGTGTTTGAGTGATGATATAGATGACCCGGTAGACAACGCTGGCTGCAATTGGGTTCTAGGTTTTTTACCATCAGGACAAGACAACGACTGCCTGAACTAGCTAGCCAAATATGAACAATGTGTTTGTGTATTAAATATTTATATAGAATTGAATACTGATAAAAGTTTCCGTTTCCGATAAAACTACTATATGCAATAGTTTTCAATACATAAACAGAGTAATTTATATACAGAGTGCATAATATACAGAGTAAAAGGTATATTACAGCATACTGAGAGGGCGTGGCACAGAGAAGTACCACACCCTCACATAATATCGTTGTTCAATGTTAAGTTTTTCTGTGTCACTGGTGGCCTTTCATACAGTTAGCGCTGGGTTCCGGAATCCTTCCTTTTCTTTTCTATATTCCGCTCGTTATACCTTTACTCTAAGTTTGGCAACCCAAAATTTCCATAAATAATATCTATATATATCACTGTACTAAATCCTTCTATATAATAATACTATTGTTACGCAAAAACCTTTTTAAATATTTCGCATGACTTTGCAAAACTTCTCCAAAAAGTCTCAACCAGCATAACCTTTGTTTTATCCCGTGTTGATTCGAAGATGTTAATGCTGGTAGCCTATTGGCTTTAACAGCTTTATCGTATTGGCCCCCCCGTGTTGAAATGACAAAAAATGTCACATTGAAAACTTTTTTGGCAACTGGATTTTGAACCTCGATTTATGTATTTATTAGGCACATAAACAAGTTAGTTTTAAAGACAAGTATATAATATACAATATATAATATATAATATACAAAGACAAGTATATAAAGTATATAATAAACTTAACAACGCTCCGACTATAACTGTTTAAATTTGCGCACAGCATACCTACATTTTATCACTAGGGTTACTTATGTAATAATGAAATACTATAAAATTGAACAATTAAAATTAAATTAAAAAAAATAAGAAATATAACAAAAGAAAAATAGCAATAATTTTGTGATCTACATATAGCTTGCCTAAGATATCACGGAGCGATCGCATTAATTGATGTATTTTGATATTGAAAATATCGAACGTTTCTATACCGTGGTCAATAGATATATTATTGTATTATGATTCATAAACAATACAATGCAATAGTTAATGGTAAAATGTACATAAAACGATGACAAGTTAAGCATCTAATGTAACGGATCCCGCAGTAAACAAGTTTTAGTAAATATGTACAAATATCACTTACGTACCTAAATTTCTGATAATCATCACTTTCTCATCTAACCGTGTCTCCATGGTAGTTTGAAAGTGGTTATACAAATCGTAGTAAAGAAAAGTAGTTCAAAGCTTAATATGGATTTAAAGTAGAGTGTATTACTTGAGGTTTGTTTAATATAGAGTAGAGATTAAATCGGACATGTGAGCTTCATATATAATTACATTAACACTTTCATTCTTTATATTACTAAAACTTTTATCATCATTATATGTTTAAAAGGATATTTTACATATGATAAAAATCATATACATATATTAAAATTTCATTGTCAAGATTTTTTTATGGGATTGGAGGGCAAACGAGTAAGCGTGCTGCCTGATGGAATGCAATCAACGCCGCCCATAGACAACCGTAATACCGCAGGAGTCACAGAATCGTTGCCCGCCTTTTAAGTATATGTAGGCTTGTTTTTTGAAGGTGCCAATGTTATATCGGTTCGGAAAAACCGCCGAAGGTAGCTGGTTCCACAGGGTGGTGGTGCGTGGAAAGAAGTTATTACATAAGGCGCATTTAATGTACCTAGGCAATGTACAATACATACTACTCAACCATGAGAGAAAGAATCGAATATTTTGAGAGTGTTCTCAACAAATACTTTTTGTTTTATAGCAGACCAGGCAAACGAGTAAGCTTGTCACCTGAATAGTGAGTATTACGCCGCCATTGACTTGTAATATCAACAGCATTGCATATGCATATTTATCATACGGGAAAATATAAATAATGGTAGAAAAGTGAAGTAAAGAAAGAGGAAAAGTGCCCTCCGGCTTCTACTTCTATTCAGAAGTTTTCTGCCATAGTGTGTGCCAACTTACATTTGACGTATTTGTCGTAGTGTACATTTTGATTTTTAAATAACCAACCCAAGATGTACCACCTAGCACCATGTTTGACTTCTATGGTGGATGTTTGACTACGGATCTAGAGTACTTAGTAACCACCCGCGCGGATCTTCAAATTAAATAAATCTTTGAATACGCCGCATATTCGCGTGTATTAGATAAAGACATACGTAAAGGTGTGAACTTATGGTAGATATGCAAAAAGTATGTAAAGAATTGAATGTATATTTGTAATATTTATGGAGAGTGAAATTCACTGTTTTGTTACTGACTTGTCTACATAAAAACAATAATGATTGCTCACTTGAACATCAACAATAGTGCCCAAGATGCGAACTACGATGCACGTATATAATACCCGCCTATATCATAGTGAAACTTTCCTTTTTAATTCGTAACAAATTAATTAGGATACGAAATTTTGATAAATAATAGTTGATCTTTCGGCATATTAATCATATGCAAAACATTTGTGTGTTTAGTCAAAATGCATAAATAATCGAAACATCGCTTAAAAATTCTGTTATTTAGAAATCAAATTTGATTTATACTTTAAACTACTGTCTTACAATCTGGTTTAATACTGTATTCGTTATAGTTCAAATTATTTATGTCCCTGATATGCATTTCGTTATGTTTTTAGTGGTTGTAGTAATTTGAAACATATCGTTCTATAAAAAAATATGCATAATAAGTGTGTTTGGTTTTCGTTATAGAATAATAATAATAACAAAAGGATGTTTCTTCAAAATATTAGTTTCTATTTTGGCTTATAATTGAGTGATACAATTATGTACTGTATGCCTTTTAGACATTAATTTCGTCTTATGTAATACATAACCTTGTTGATGAATTTTTAAATATTTTTTTTTCACAACTAATATATCCAATGCCTTTTATGGATATGCCTCCCCATTACTGGAGGAATGAATATAAACCCACCACACTTGTCCAAGGCCTGTGTAAGTCATGACAAGCCATGACAATTGAGTCCGAAGGCGGATAACTTAACCACAACCTTTCTTTGTTGTCAATTCTTTCGCAGCCCATATATGTCCTATTGTTGGGCACGCATCTACCTATTTCTGGAGAAACGGACATTAACATAACTAACATTAAATAAATATATATAGGCCATAAATATATTTATCCTGATGCGGGGATCGAACCCACGTCAACTGACTCCGAAAGTGATAACTTCGCCACAGCCAATTAGGCTGTCAATTAACATAAGGTAAAAGTGTTTAAAATTTACGCAAATGAAAGAAGTCGTGATCAACCCGGGCTTTTACGTCTGATTGCAATCGCCGCGACGACTTTGGGAAGCTTTACAGATGTCAGAGAAAGTAAATGTTAAATTGATATGCAGATGGGATCTAAATACATATTGTAGCACCACTTTCACTCAACAACAAGAATGATCCCAAAGGTTTATTTTAATCACACTTAAACGTTCGCTTCTGAAACCAGAGATCGTGGGATTATTGTGCGATTCCTAAAATTTATTTTGTTTTGTTAACATATTGAAAACGGTATGTGATAAAAAGCATATAGCCTGAAATCCCACATATTTTGTTGAAACTATATTAAATAAAAAGTGATAGTAACATTTCTTCGTTGTATTATATATTTACTTGCAGTTATGTAATGTATTATTTAGTTGCAGGTTTTTATACATGTTTTCAAGGGTCGAAAATTAAAAACGTAAATTCACGTCACCCGTCCTCAATTTTCTAAAATTGTAAAATTAAAATATAAGCTATAATTTTTTTAAATAATTCTTGACTCACAAGTATTGTTTGAACATACATAATACACATGTTACAAGTTTTTGTTTTGTTCATTATGAAAAAACAATACATTGTATGCATGAGGAACTAGGCTCGTTATATTAGACCCAGCTTTTATAAAATGATAAATGTATTCTTTATAAAAGTATGCTAAAATTAAAAATATATTTTGTATATTTTTAGTTTTGAAAAAGTTCTTTTAGTAAAAGAGGTCGCAGTAAGTGCTGTTGCACTAATTAGAGTCATCTTTAAAGTAAAAAAAGAATAGGGTTGTGGCAAAAAATGGAACGAATACGTACATATGTATTATTTAATTCAATGAAACGTTTGTAAGAGGAGTTCAAAAACGGCAAATGAATGGAAAAAAAATATACTTATCCGGTTCAGCAATCATTATCACGTGAATGTTGCTCGGTTATCCTTTTTTCAAGGTCCTTACTGTTTTTGTATGAAGCTATTAGTATTAATTCTAAAGTATACATATTTGTAAGAAATTACGCGGAAGAAAGTATGTCGTCAAACATTTTTTGCTATTGCACATCATTCAATGAATAATATATTTTTAAACTATTATTCATTGAATGATGTGCAATAGCAAAAAATGTTTGACGACATACTTTCTTCCGCGTAAATTCTTACAAATATGTATACTTCAGAATTAATACATAAATATATAATGCCGTAAAAATGTTTTACATAGATGTTTTCAATTTCACATCTATTTTTACGCCTTTTAACCGTAAAAATAGGTGTGAAACGTTTTAATTAGTAATTTGCGGTTTGGCAGTCGAGTATTGTTTACCTTATTTATTGTTATAGGTTCAGAAGCCCAGCGTGAAAATACTACATTATATTATGTATTTCGTTCACAATAAAATCACTAAAAACATTCAGTCCAGTCACTTTCACGCGAATCCTTTAAAATTACGCCGTTAAAATTACGTCAGCCGTGGCAAAAAAGCAATATGATCCTATTTATCATATATTAATATAATCCTATCATATATTAATATAATACCATCACAAAACTCTTTTGTTTACGATAAGCGTAGTGGGTAAATGGACATATACCAATGGGCTGTGAACAAAAATACCAAAACCGTGTCGTTTTAAGTAATTTCAGTTAACTTTTTTATTTACTCTGATAACAACGGATTAGATATATACTTCAAAGTGAAGACGGCCGATAGTCGTACACTAAACTTCGGCAAGCGATTCATTCGGTTGACCTACTGAGCGCAGACATCGGCGAATTCCAATAACATTATAAATTGTTTGGTATTAGTCACTTCCTATAAAACCGATTATTATAATAAACTATTGTATAATCATTTATACTAAGAATAATTTTTAATGAAAGCCGAAATGACGCAGGGAAGATCTAATAATGCCCACATTGGAAGAGAGGTTTATATGGCTTACATGATTTTATTCCGGGACTGGGTGTTAGTACATGGAAATATTGTATAATGGCATTCATGATAGGGACAGGAAATTAAAGAATAAAAAACAAAAACAGATAAGTGACCCCGACATTTATAATTACTTAGAAAGAAACCATTTGTCTTTTTAAAGTTAAAGAGGGTCATAGTGATTTGTTTGTCAATAAATGGAGTGAAACTGATTTCATGCTGAACAAATACGGCTACTACCAAATGAGCACGCGCTACGTAATATGAAGTCCATTTAACATGTGTTTCAATATTTATGAGTTTTGAAACAGACTATACCCACGTTTGAAAATAAAACATTTTGGTCAAAGGTCATCATTTACTACTCCTGCAATGACTGGGAGATTTAGACAGCACACATTTTCATCAAGAGGATATGAAAGATGCGTTTATATTTATTATGTTGATAAACGTTTATTTGAAGGAGATTTAATGACTTGTGTGCCTACATTTCTTAAAATACTTAAGCCGGTTTAAGAAAATGTTAATCCCAGTGTTTTGGTCATTCGTGCATAGTTTAATTAGCGGTAATTTATTTCCGTTTAATTTAACAAATTGGAACATAATTAAAATATATTAATCTTTAATATGTAAATAACGAACTGTCATATGCGATTTTCCTTCAGGCCCTTAATTTTTCAATTTATCCTTTGTATTTCCAGGGTAAAAAGAAGCCTAAATAACTCTTTTAGATAATTACGGAGTAAAAAGTATCATAAACTAGTTAAAAATGTAATTATTTTAGACTTATAGACCCTCATTTTATGTATATATATAATTATGTTTAATACATATAATCATATAATAGTGGCATAATACCGCAATAGATTCTTGTGAAAACTTGTATTTATTCGATATTTGAAGTTTATCAACAGATCTTTGAAGCCAAAATTATTAAGCTATAAGCTGTTATATTGTTCATAGATTCTATTAACTTAATATTATACAAAGATATGTTCTAAAATATTTAATGAAAGTATGATTTACAATGACAGAACGAAATTCATAAACGGACCTTTAGGCTACTATGCTATTTAGCTCCACAATAGCGTTCCGATCCCACGTGCAGTGGTCATGCCTTTACATATTACACCTCATATATTCGTACTTACTGTGAGACCTACGCAATTTACAAATAGCGAGCGTGACTAATCCTCTGTTATTTAACCATCGGTTCATGGCTATCCAGTTTATACAATTTTTTCAACAACTCTGTCGGTTAGCGTAGAAGCGTGTTACAATTGCTATAATTTCAGATAATTTTATCTATTCCGGTCTGGTTAAAAACATCTGGTTAAAGATAGCACAGCCGACCTATAGGTTATGTATTGATTTAGATGTTTGTTATATGAAATAAGCAATAAATCAAAACATTACATTAGTAATGGGTAAATTAAGTATTTTGAAAAATAATCTAGATGGTATGTGTAATAGATACATATGTTATTATATGCAAGGAAAAACTGTAGTCTGCGTCATCGACCGTGCATTTACATTCTAGCCTTTAAGGCAACGGGCAAGCGTGTCACCTGATGGAACGCTGCTCATTCGTAGGTCTTTGAGAAATATGTATAAATGTTATGATTTTCCAGCAGTATTTCCGAACTATTACGGCATAAAATAATAAAAAAAGATAAGCCTATACCTTTTCCAAAGGCCGATACCGCTTCTGCAATTCCTTTGGTGTTGTAAATGTTTACGGGTGGCATTGATTGTTTTTCATCAGATAATATGCTGATTGTCTGTTTTTCACCCCTCTTAAAAATATATAATATTTACATAGTATGCTAATTACTACGATCGATAATAATACGAACATATCTGCTATGTACCAATTAAAGAGAAACGATTATGATTGAATACATAATTTGTGAAATGTGTACATAATTTGTGAAACAGTGAAAGTTACCGTCCGTCATGTCAGTACCAAACGTCAAAGGATTCTCAAAACTTTAGACGTTTGGCGGTAACTTTCACCGTCCTTTGTGCTATTAAAACGATATAGTTCGTATTTATCGCGTATAAGGAAACTTCTTTTAATTAAAAAAAAACAAATGAAGTAAATAGTCGACACAAAATCAGCATTAACTATTTTAGTTATGGATCGGTAACTGATGTAAAAACGTTCTAATTGTCTCAGTAGCGAAATTACCGCTTTGATAGCGCGTTCGATTCTCGTGTTGGGATAAATATTATGTATCACCTACATTTATTTATTTCGAGTCTGACCAATGCTAAACCAATCCACTTTTGTCAAACGTTGTGGGTTAATGTCTTTCTTTGTAGAAATAATGATGCCTTATACTCTACTCTACTATTCAGTAGAAAACTAGTATATTTTTGATGTTTACCATATTCTGAATTTTTACAGATTTACAATTGAATCTTACAAACTCGGTAAAGTTTTAAGATTTCTATAGCTCTCTTTAGTGTTTTCCTGTACGAGTAATAAAATTGTGAGGTCTCTTGCGTAAATTACATAACCGTAGTATGGAAAAAGTTCCTTTTAAAAAATACATTAAACTTTAAGCAACTGAGAGCTTTCCTTAAAAACATACATCTCATAAAAATATGAATAATTATTTACTCTAAATCATTATAAATTGATTAAACGCTAGCTAACCGGCGATGTCTGGGTTACATTCAGTTTTTTTAGTGGGTGATTAATTTAAAATAATGTATTTATAATCAACAATCTTATTAACAGCTATGTGTCAATGCATGGGTTAGTATTGGCGTTGATGGTATATCAAAAGCCGTCACGAAAGTGCCAATAAAAGAACCCTCATCGCATTCGGATGAACGGTATACTTATCTCTATGTCTCCACACGCTCCATATGTCTTGAAGCATAGAGACTTGAAGGAACTTGACTTGGACCAGGAAAAAAAAATTACTACATCGACAAGTACTGGACACTTGAGTTATGGATGAATATTTATCTTCATAGCTTTATGTCTCTACTAGCCCTTCTCCAGATGCGATATGTATATGGATACATTTCAACGGAGTTCCATGGGTAAGGGAACATTCGTAGATGGCGTCATCGTTATTAGTGTTAAGTTCACAACTTACGGACTGCTCTCATGAGTCCTTACAATGAATTTATCCTTAAGGACAATTCATTCTATGCAAAAAATAATGCCTTTTTAAAAGGATTGTAAGTTATTATGCAAAGACAAGGCATGACAAGGCAAGCATACACGCATATTCTCGTCACGCTCTTAATTTTGCAATCGGGGTCAATATCGTTTCGGTTATATATTATATATATAAATTTATACAGAAAATATGTCGTGTAGATTATTATTTTTTTTTTAAGTTTAGCGATACTAGGTAGATATAATGCTTTTCGTCTTTTTATTTTTTAATAAAATAAAATAGTATTCCCGATAAGCCTTATTTCTCTTCGTTTTGATATATAAAGTATATTCTCTTTATTTTGAATTCAGATTTCTATATCCGTAAATCTAATGTTACAATGTATTATAAATACATCGTAATATTAGATTAAGTATTCACTAAAACTTGGGAAACTACGCAATGGATTCTCTTCTATACCTATTCTTAGTAGGAATATATAAATATATTTGTTTCTTTTTAATAATTTGACATTCTTAGATATTATTTTAAGCATCATTTTTTATTGGATAATGTAGAGATTGGATGTGAAAGTGACTTCTTAACACTTCTCGGATACAAGTAGTAGTAGACTAAGAGATAATCATGTTTTATGAATAAGGTCTAAGAAAACCCGTTTTAAAAAGTAAAAAGTTTATATCGTAAAATAGTGACAAGAAAACACGTAGCTTGTGATAGCATTTCCTATGACTGTCTGATCAAACAATCGACTAGTCACTGCCGAGCATTAGTGTCACAGGTGGAAATCGTATTGTACGATTGCCAACTGGCTTATGTTGAAATTTCACCAACTCTCACTATAATATTATAGTATAGTAATGATTAGTTTATAAGAGAACTTTAGAAAAGTCTAACTTATTGATGATGAGCTGTCTAACAAGACTTCAGGGATGACCATATTATATAAGATTATTAATTTTCCAACAAATTTAAGAATTTTGAGTTTTTTTATTTTGAAAAATATAAAACGGACTGATATTTGAATTATATTTTTATGTGCTTTATTGATAGATAAATTTCTTTAATATACCTATGAAGTATTTTATAATTAAAAAAATAGTTTATTTATGTTTTAAGTTGTCTTGGTGAAAAAGATTCGGAACTTCGCAAATATCTGCGTATATCCATAAAGTTTGTACCGAAACACAACTATACCCGAGTTGTGTTTCGGTACAAACTTTATGGTCAACAGATATTTTTTCCAATTCTGGAATTTATATCGTGGTATAGTAAGTGACACGTACATTGCAGAAAATGCTAGTTTTGGAGTTAAGAATTAAATGAAAGTATTATATTAATAAACTAAGGTTTTTATAACTAATTTTAAATTTGACTAGGTATGAACCTGGAATCGTTTGCTGTAAATGCTGAATCAGTTGGCTGTTTGATAGCTTACTCAATAAATATACTTATTTACACATGTTGTGGTATTGTTGCAGCCTTTATTTAACGCCTACATAGTGCCTTTTACGGTGGTCACCTGAAAGCAAATATATGGCGCCAATTATTAATAAGGCACGTAATGTAGAACAACTTTTACAATAAGCTATGTAGTCGGCAGTTTATTTGTCAATTGCTAAAAACGATAATGATAATAGAATTGTCCCTTATTACAATTATTGTTGCATGTCGGTATGCCATTACAACGCATGGATCACATAAAAATAAATATCAATAGCCCATATTATTCCATAAAAAAATAAGCCAACCTTTGCTGGACAGCACGAAAATGTGAATTATTTTCTAATACTTTAACAAATTAATTTGAACGTATCATTTACAATATAATATATTTCTGCAAATTAACTGGATCTGAATCTTTACATTACGGAAAATATTGTTATTAAGAAAAATAAACATAAATTAGTATGATTATATGTTGCCTGTATTAAAAATAATAATATATGTTTATGTGACTGTTCTAGCGAGATCACTGTCCGTATATATCGGTCAAATGTAAATCGATTACGTGTATCATCATGATCGTATTCGGCATAAACTTTCAGTCCACGTAGCGCTTGCTTTAGGAACCGTTGCTTTGTATGAGATTGTTTGCATATTCATTATATGTGTCTACTTGTTTTTTTTATTATCGAATAGAAAATACTCTCTGATAAAAATAAATATTCAAAATATAGTAATAAAAATTAATAATGACAAAGCGTGTATAAATAGGCCGGCTCGACTGGAGAAGTACCCATGCTCATAGAAAATCGCCATCAAATGGTAGCATTCTACTGTGTTACTTCATTTTATACGGTAAATATAGGGATGCGGATGCCAAAACCTTTTTCTCTTTCCTTCAATATCAATATCAGCCCGCGGCAGTCCACTGCTGGACATAGGCCTCACTCCCGGCGCACCACCTAGCCCGAACTTCGGCTACATACATCCAGTTTCTGCTAGCCATCATCATCCAGTTTCTCTTTCCTTACTCCCCTCCTATTTAGTTCTTCTTCTCCTTCTATTGTTCAGATTCTTACTGTAGGCAATCTGTATCACTTTTTGCAAACGTACATGGTTGACGGTAATTACTTCCCATCAGGTGACCTGTTCACACGTTTATCTATCATTTGCATAAAAAATGTACGCCGCTTTGGACCTTACCAATGTCTTTCAAATATCATAATCTTTTCTACGTGTTTATTGTTTAACTTCATTCGTTTATTTATACATTAGGTGAATAAGAAAATTTAAATTATGCTATCTTATTAAGAAAATTAAGAATTCTAGCAATACTATTGACGTTACTAAAATTGGTTTATATTGGAATAAATTGCTTACAAAACGATGTCAGAAACATTTTTGACACAAAAAAAATGTTAATAAAACACAATAATAAAAGACCCTACCTTATTACGAACTTTCTTTTTAAGCGTAAGTGTAAGCACACAAGAAAGTTGTAATTAAGTATAATGTCACTGACATTTTTCAAGTATGACCGCACAAAAGATATCCATATTTAATATAGAGTTATCTAGTAATAAATACATAAAATTTATTTATATTATATGTCAAATCATGAAATTTACAACTCGGAATAAAGAAAGGATTGTCATTTACCGCTCCATACTGGATCGCCACTCATCCAGATGGTTTGGATGATACCATCTGGATGAGTGGCAATCCAGTATGGTGCGGTATTCCCGAAATGTATTTCTATGCACCACTACTCTGCAATCAACGAATTTCGGCGGTATTCCAAACCAATACAAAATTGCAATTACAAAAACAGGTTTAAACATTTCTCAAAGGTCGGCACCACTTTCGCATTGCCTGTAGTGTTTCTGGTGCTTATGGGCAATGATTTCTTTCCGTTATTGCGTCAGGCGTTGATTTATTTTACCTTGCTATGCCATAAAAATTTTCTAAGGATATACATTACTTTACGCACAATATATCTGTATGTTTGTCAAAATAAAAAAAATCGTCACAGGTACTAGACTGTTTCTGACACGATAAATCTGTCTATAAGGTTGCCAAGCCTAGTAAACTGTGTCCCATTAAATAGTGGAAAACTTTAGGTTCTTCATCACGGCGATGACCAGTTTCTTTAAAACATTGAGGTAACGTACATATACAACGTAAATTGTTACGTACAAAGACGATAAACTGGTAATTTTAGACAAATCATTTATTGTAACGATTTACTTAAACATTGTTGCTTCTATTAAAATCCCTAACGTTATGAATAATTTATATGAATGTATGACTAGTCAGGCAGTGACTAGTCTATATTAAGAATAAAACGATTCGAGTGTAGCGTATTTGAATATTGCAACTAGCATTGACAAGTTTTGAGTTTGCAATAGCTGTTAATCGGCGCCGAGACGTTTGTATGTAGGTGTCTCTTGTTGTCTAGATCCGTATATTGTGTAAGATACGTATTCACGTACTATATGCATATGACTGGCCTTCATAACTTGCTCAACTGACGTTATAGCATAAATATAGGTACACGATTTTGCTGTATGTTTCCGTCAATTTATTAACTCTCCTGCACTGTTTCAATACATTTTAATACCTCACACATTAAAAAAGAGAGTTTTATCTCTCTTCTTTATATAATATTATGGCATATTGGATTTTTAAAGTCTAGCAATTATTAAAAAAAAGTTTTTGCCTTTGACTTTTAGGTGAACTGTATCCACTTATTAATTAATGAATGAGTGTTTGTTTGCGTTTAAAAGAATCAAAATGAAATATCATAATGTTCCGATATTTCTTCCCGTGACATCATTTGCGGTTATAATTATTAAGTTTTTAATTTTCACGGAAAACTAATTTTTCTGAAGTAAAATGTATCGTAAAACATTTTTAATGAGAGCTTCTATTTTCGTAATGACTGTATGTTCTAGCGTTTTAAAGTTGGATAGATAGCAATGAAACCTAAGTTACCGACATTTCTTTTCGAATCAAGCCAGGTGACGAGTCTTTGGATGTTTATGCCAAGCAATAAAGTTCCACAGGCTAGGTCACAGTAATGATTTAAAATTTCTTTTTGTTGCATAATCTTTAATTTCAAGCAGAATTTAATCCCAGAACCTTTGACGTTAGTTATAACGTATATTTTTTCTGATGAACGCACTATCAAGTAACGAATGACCATTTTACATATTTGCAGTTACATAAATAAATCTATTAATTATATAATAATCTAATATTTGTCATTTAATTATCATAACTGATGTTTGTCTATTGATGTGATGATTGGTTATCTATGAGCCAATTTATAATGTAATTCATACACATAACTGAATTGTGTAAGAAAAAAATAGGCTATTTTGGAGTTTCTTATGCTGTTTCTTCTCTTTCAGTGGGACCTCATTTCTAAGTTTTTATAGGAGCTATATTGTTGGTTAACTGATGTCAGACAAATTAGATGTAATTTTTTAGGTCGAAAAATAAGGAATTTGATTTAATTGTTCATTTGCGATGCATGATACTGGTACCAAAAGTGGTTGTGCAACACGGAACAACATATAACGGGCTAGTTAGTTGTTAGAGTTAGTGCGTTCTCGAAGACATTCGTGATACGTTTGGACGCTTCGGTCAATTCGTATCACGCAATCTAATGTATTACGGAATATTACCGTAATATATAACTGTTGGGTGTAATGCTCGAAGTTTTTCACGCTATTTATTTTATTGACGAAGCTAATCGGAGGCCTCCTGTCGGAATTCGATCGCATATGTCATTTAATTCGACCCAAACTATTACTTCCTTATTTCGTGCCAATTGAAGGTGACTGCGTTGATACCGAAACGTAACTGCTTTGTTCTTGTTGGATCTTTTGTTTTTGTACTTACATATATGTGACTAACAGATAATGTTACTTTACATGCACCGGGAGTAGTAAATGCAAGGATGTTTGCAGGAACTACGTTGAATGTCATTTCGTGTTGGAGACGTTTGTTTTTTTTTTGACCCGTATTAATATTTTAGACATGGTTCTTAAATTATTTTCTGATCGAAGTTTTATTACATTTTATTATATGTATATATAATATTATGGGTATATATTATATAATAAGCGAAAAAACTTACTACTATTGTATCGATGGTGTGTCATTAGCCCACACCAAATTATCTTTTTCAACAATGTCATGTACCTACAACACAACAATGTAGTGCAACGAATTCAATGCCATACAATTATGTTATCTAAAACATTTGTGGTAGTTATAGTATTGGTACACGGGTACGCGACCCCGGCCTCCCGAGCTACTACCGTATCACTCCTTATCTTCCGTTGCGGTAGTATCATATCCTTATCATCCTGTCTAAAACCATCTTTCCTTTCCCCTGCCCGTCCCTTTCTTCTCTATCCTTTTCCCTTCTTCTCCGTCAATCCATGGTCTGCCGTGCTAATGGATGCGTGACTAGGGGCGAGCTTAGTCACAAGCGTGTCGACTGTCCCAGGATCGGGCAGCCCCGGGTGCCTTACCTCACCATGCGGGGCTCTGCTGGGGCTGACCTCCATCCACCCTTGCAGCTCATGGGATTCACTATGACGAATTATAATAAACCTAATTTGTTAAAAACGACGGTGACGTGGTTCACCACCCGGTCCTGATTCCCATGAGGGCGAGAAGCGACTAACGGCCGTTTCGCTACGATGAATGTGAGAGGAAGGATGGATGAAAAGACGGATGAGTGTGGGGGAAGTAAGGAAGGTGTGCCGGCATCGTAGCAGATGAAGATCTGTGGTCTCTAGGTGTTACAATATGAACGCATGAATGAACAATGATTTTCATTTTGTTTTAATAATTGCACAGAAAGTAAGGTAATTGTATTTAAAGTTAATATGTAATTCAATTATTCCATCACTGTCCAAGGTGAGATACGCCTTGCATTTTTATTAGCGATGTCATGTTACCGAAACATTCTGTGACGCACAAAGCGACCATTACTTTTACGGCACAATAGAAATCAATTGAGTTGGTTTAACTTTTTATAGACTATTATGTTACGACATTCTTGCTGTGGTTTGTTTTGTATGACTAGTTGTAACAATGGACGCTATTGTCCAGAGACTAAAGGTGGAATCCGGTTGGTATGGCTTGGGAAATAATTTTCATTCTACGAGTAAAATCCTTTGGACAATTTTTGACGAAACTATCAATTTTGAAGTAATGGGCGCGGATTGGATTCTTCCATCGAGAGAAATAAAATATATGGCCTACGGGTATTCCGAGCCACATAGTTCTCTATCCGCCTTGGACAAGCGTGGTGAGTGAATGTTTATTCCTTTAGAAGTGGTTCGCAGAATGAAAAAAAAAATCCTTTCAAGTCGCTTTAGCTTAGAATAATGTGCGGTAGATTTATTTTTTATTTAATGGTAGGTACGCATACAATTACATACTTGTATATAGAAAAGGAAACAATTTTTTGCAATGCATGTAAATAAAATTGGCAATTATTAAAACATGTAAATAATCCACTAATACCAGTAGACTTGAAGTTAACATTCACAAAACCATAAAGATTTTCTAACTTTTTGTACTTATTATCTGTATACATATTTGAACATATTGCGGTCACAGGGGAGTGTGAGAATAGGCAAAGCTACACTTCATATTCTGCAAAAGGAGTGCAGAAAGATAAAAATGTGTAATATATGTATTTACATATGTTGTATTGTTTAAACTTAAATTTCAATGAATCACGGTCGAGTTTCGACCACTAGAGTATCTTAAATATGTCATAACAAACATTGTTGCGTACATACTACCAGTTGAAGTTTCTTGTAATCCGCTTAACTTAATAAGAAACCCTAGAGTTCGGTGGCGAGCGAGACAGGTTGAGGATATTAAAATGCGATACTTCATTACGCGGTTTAATGGATCATAACGGAAATGTAACTACGCGTTGTGAGTTGTGAAATAATTAAAATAATCTAAACTACCAGAAAGATTACCAAGTAGGCATTAGTTATCGAATGCAATTTTTTGAGTGGATGGTCTTTCCTTTCGAAATTCCACATTTAGACAAATATATGAATGATCAACAGTGTTTATACTGAGTTGGAGTGTTACACCAGTTTCGGCGAAGGGTTTGTTTCATACTACGTTTGTCAAGACACGGTCTCCCATGCAACACTCGTCTTATCTAACGGTTGTCGATTCTCCTAAAACGTGACGAGCCAGAGTTAGCAGTTTACAAACTCGAAAAGCTATGATGGTGACTTTGGTTCTGTTGGTGGATTTCTTCGTTTCAAAGCACCAGAGAAACTCAGAGCGTAGCCCTCTTTATAGCACTCTGAGCGACTTTGAGCTTGTGTTTAAGAACCGAAAGAGAATACAGGCAGGGTGCACGGATCGGATTTCAATATTATTTTTTACTACGGTTATATGAGTTAATATGAGTTAAAATATTTATATTATGAGTTAAAATATTTATATTTATAGGTTATATGAGTTAAAAATAGATAGGTATATGTATTGTAAGACTAAAAAACTTACTAAAATGCTATTTTGTCGATTTTGTCTTCTTATTTGAGTATTTCATGACTTTTTATAGTTA
Source organism: Baronia brevicornis (assembly GCA_031353405.1). NCBI lineage: Eukaryota > Metazoa > Arthropoda > Insecta > Lepidoptera > Papilionidae > Baronia > Baronia brevicornis. Next base: position 24,014 of record JASFAT010002578.1, on the reverse strand, counting down.
AAAACGTAAGCAGAGGCTATTTCGATTTTATATTAAGGTTACAACATAACCTGACATAATCTGATTTCCGTTTGACGTGAAGAATGTAAATAGTTTCCTGTGTTTTATGTTGAATGTCTTAATTGCTCTTACAAATTTTATAATATATTGCTTATGATAAAACCTTTTTAAAAATTTTAAAATATACTTTGTTTTCTTATAGATCACTCGATATATCTTCTTTATAAGCATTTAATAGAATAGTTATTCTATTAAAGTCCGATAGCTGTAGAATTTAATGTCTCTACTTCATCTCAGTGAACCGTTTTCTAATAAAGAATTATCCTTCGGATCGTTACTAGCCCTTCACTTGGTGTCATTATATTGTAGATTTGTTTAATTACGGCGCCGGTGCACGGATTCGACCAGAGAAGTACCACTTATTCATCTCCCTCGTTTACACACATACACACATACATTACATATCGGTGTTAAGTGTTACCATTTTCTATGTCACCCCGTTTCGTCGTAATTTTCAGCGAATAGATTTATCAATAACGTAATGCTATAGTTTATATTAATCATGTTGTTATTGAGGACTTCTTAGGTAAACATTTAGGACGGGCATTGCGTAGCGCACATATGAATGTACAGACAAGGCTTTAATGAGGTTAAAATATTACAAGAACGAAAGCTACTACATACCGTGCGAAATCGAAGCGGGTCATTAGCATTGAACAGAGTATTAGCGGATTAATGTATTTATTAGTTACGTAAGGTATCGCTGTTTCACCGGGGTTTTTCTTTAATTTCTTTCAATATTAATTTTTCTGTCTTCCAGTTTGCCGAAAAATAAATTTATTGATGATCAATTTATATTTTTATTGATGGTCAATCAACTTAAAAAAGTAATGCATGAAATAAAATAAGTAATACGATTTGTCTAGATAGCCATAAGGAAATTTAAACTTTTCTTTTCTACGGTATTGTAATGAATTATTTTTTTACAGCCCATATGTGTTTAAGTGTTGGCAAAGGTTATTGCCATTTCTGGAAGGAATAGACATTATTTCACCATGCTTATGCAATATAAGTTTATCTATGTTTCCCGTAATAGAATAGAGTTTCCTGGAGTATAATACCTCCCGATTTTGGCAGGTTTCTGTTTACCTCTTTCATAAAAAAGATGTGATTACGCCCCTATGTATTCTATTAAAATATGACTAATGACATATTTACTTAATTTGCCTTCTATTTGAAAATAACAGTTGTTATTCTTCTCCATCTCACACATACATACGTACACGCTCACACATTACATACACACACGTGACATATTACATATATAAAATTTTCCTGATTAACCGTTGCGACAAACGAATTTGTATATATTTTTACTATAAGTTATCATAGATAAAATATAAATCCGCAATTGGCTCCAGAATTTTTCCTTTTTTTTGGTTCAAGTAATTTATATAAGCACATGCTGTGGATTTTGTATTGAATAAATAAATAAATTATTGCCACCCGCGAAACTCACGCGGTCGATCTATAATTGACGAGTCATTGGTCTCTTATCTGTGAGGAATTTTACGCATAATAATACACATATTGTCGACTGTATCAAAACATACGTCTTGCTCTAGACAAACTTGTATCCAGAACTAAATGGAATAATGCCTAGAAATTCCATTCTCTGGAACCGTTAAACAGGTTTCTTCACTTAAGGTTCACGTATCTCGGATGACATCATTTATAGTCCTATGTCGATGTGTATAGTATACATTTAAAATGAAATATACACTTTATTTAATATTCTTTTTGATTTTTCCTCTATTCCAGTTTAAGATTCGATTAAATGACAGCAACTATGCTTTAACACTGCTTATGCTTAAATAATGTATACAAAGCAATAAATAGTTTTAATGTACGGTAAATCATTATCTGTTCAGGCCATGTATGCCCCACTATTGGCACAAGGCCGCCCCCTTTCTGGAGAAATGAACATACAGCCACCACGCCTGTCCAAGGTAAACAATTGCTTGTAAGCTATGTTGTCACGATGTGACTGAAGGAAACCCTTTCTTTTTTGCCGCTGAAGCAGTTGTTTACAGGCGAAAAAACAATGCTCAACGTCCCGTGGCTTCAGCCACCACGTTGAGAGTCGTTTTTTCGCCTGTGAAGTGATAATCATAAGGATGTTCCTTATGATTTGAAAATCTTAATCGGATCGCTCGCGTAAATGGTATTGCCTAAAGGGGTAGTAAAGGTGCAATATTTGTGTCTTCTATACAAGCTACGATCGTTGATGATTGCTTAGTATAGCAACAGTATTATCATTATTATGAAGATCTTTTGGATATTTGCAGCAATTTGCTATAACATTTAAGTTTACTTCAAAAGTTGACACGGACTATAAGATAACTTGCATGTTAATTTTTAAACACACTACAGTAGAATTTAAAAGAAGATTACAATAAATATATGTATTTCAACCTTCTTTTGAGTGTTGATAGCAAGATAATTAAATACTGAAAATTTCATTCATATAGTCCAATCTACGTCAATTTCTATTCTAAAAATCAGTTAAAATCATCAAGAATCACATGTCTTGTATGCATAATAAACTTATTATGCCGCAAGAATATTCTGTAACTTTTTAAAGCATGACATACACGTGCTGTTTGTATTGTTAATATGATATTATTTGATATTTGTATCTTGAAAACGAATACATACGTCCCGCGAATATGTAACCATCACGGTTGCTTCTGTTTGATCGCTGACAAAACGTTGAGTTTGTAATTAATTGTGATTACAGATGTTTGTTTACATATTTGCGCACGAGCGAATATAGCATAGGTGTATTTTAATTGAAGGAGACAAGGGTATATGGTGTTCAATGTTTTATTACATTTCTTCAGAAATGTTGATACCCCGTGCCCAGCAAGTGTTATGTTTGAGTGGTTTAAAAAGTATAAGGATTTACAAAGTTTGGATATATGCCTCAGAATAATGTTATGGTTGGCCGTGTGAGGATGGGGTGATCAGTCAACACATCCTGTAATATAATTATTAAATTATTATTAATAATTTTGTTATTAGTCTTTACTAATATTAATTTATTAATGCTAATATTATATAAAAAATAATTTTACGAGAAGAGAAATTCTTCAATTCTGTTAATCACTTTATCATGTTACTTTCTCGACTTGGTAGATTTTCAGGTTCATTCGAATAACATTTGCAATAAAATAGTTAAATTTGCATAAATTTAACACAAATAAAGTAAATTTCTTGCCAAATCCTATTTAAGTGTGAATGAACCAGTCTGAAGATAGTTTGGTATGGTAATTTTGAACATTGAATATTTTTTTAAAAGTTAATGGCTTTATTATAAATAATTGTTGTTTATTTTTATTAATTGTAGCTATTTATATATAATATGCAACCTCGACAATTTTTCAAAATTAGATTTCTTATTTTATTAAACATCCTGTAATAATTGATGGAAAAAGTAAAAATTATTATCATCATCAAGAATATATTATTGTAGTTTACTGCTTTAGTATGCAGTACGCCTAACAAAATACAGAATATAAGAGACCAAACTGCCTCTTGGCGACTCTGATTCTGTCAATCTCAACTACACGCGAACCTGTGATTATAAACTAATAGCAGTATTATTATCTTGCATTCCCGGATTTGGTGGGGAGGGGAAAATCGGAGCTATGTTTGAAAGACTATATGTTTGTTTTGTACGTCATACTTATATGTTTGTTTACCCACTAACAATTTTTTATGAATTTTGTGAAAAAATCGTAGATCCCGAATAGCCATCTTAAGATCAAGGCCAGACATTAATTGTTACAGGCTGGTGAAGGGTACCGCTCATAACGACTTATCAAACGAGAAGTCTTTTTTAGATTCATTATTTCCTATTTATATTATAGAGTCGAAGTGATGACCTAGAATCAGTTGTAGAAAATTTGTAATATTTAATTAACTGTTTGATATTATTTTTAAGGAAATTATGATACTTTTCAATTTTGATAACTCCCTTACGTTACGTACCCACGGTTGTGAAAACAAAATATTTTTTATGGGATAGGTAGAGAAATGAGCACGCGTATCGCCTGATGGAAAGCAATCCACTCCGTCCGTAAACGTCTGCAGCACAATATACATTGCACAAGCATTGCCAGCCTTTGAGATATGTATACGCTTGTTTTTCTTAAAGTTTCAATGTCGTACCACTTCGTAAATGCCGCTATAGGCGGTATTAGTATAATTAATAAGTTATCTTACATTCACTACATATATGTAAAGAATTGGATTACCGTAAAGTATAAAAGTGAAAACAAGTAAACATAATAAAATGTATAAAATACGAAACGAAACTCGTGTGTTCAAACATCTGTGTTGGTATTGATACAAGTAATTATAACATAGCATACGCAAGAAAGTGTGTCACTCGGCGACCTGTCCACATGGGCTGAAGCGATTTTATTTTCCATTCTTCACACGACACAATTTGAAATATGTAAACGAATATATAAATTTTACTATTTTATATATGGTACATTTAATTTACATGCCACTTTTCTTGCAATCGATGCGATAATAATCGATTTAAAAAAAATATTTCAGCGTCTGAAAATGCAAGTCTTCAACCAGTGCGTCCTGCCAGTACTCTTTTACGGTGCCGAAATGTAGACACTGACAGTTTGTTTTCTTCACAAAATCGGGGTCGCATAGAGAGCTATCGAAGCCGAAAGCCGAAGATCGGGCTAGGTGGCGCGCCTTGGGTGAGGCCTATGTCCAGCGGTGAACTGCCGCGGGCTGATATTGATTGATATAGAGAGCTATGGAGAGGGCTGACTACAATCAGTTTCTCTGCTAAATACTACTTGAAACGAAAAAATCCACCAGAGAACTAATATCACCGAGGTAGCTGTTAGCATAGACAGCATTATTTAAAATAAAATAAGAAATATAAAAACTTTTGATTTCTTTACATATAAAACATTAATATCTGTCACACTGAAACTCGGGTCGGTAGTTACGGTAATATAGTTCTTTCATCGTTACGATAACAAACTGATATTTTAGAGCTATTTAAGTAGATTTGTTCTTCACATCAGTGTTATTAAAATTGTCTTGCACTTTGGTGCACTTGCACTTGCACAATATGGTTTTTCTTTATATTATATTACATAATATGATTTGTACCTGTTGTAGTCTACGATCATGAGTTTTGCTGATCACAGTTGTTTTGTTGTTTGTATTGTTATTGTGTTATTATAACACTCACTGATAGATCCTTGTTAATGTAATACAATAAATATCAAATAAAAATCCAATCAATTTCAATTATATATAATCAAGGCTGTAGTTTTCCGTCCGTCTTTTACAGGGAGTTTTATTCGATATTTTCCAATTTGATTATTTTCAAACATGTATATACACATTGGTTTTCGGTGAAATGTTTCTGCTTGTAGTTATGAGTTCTGCGTATTATTCGTATATCAGCATGGACACGAAATTCGGCCATTCACCCGATTTTTTCTCGCTGCGTCCTCTTTTCGCCGTATTTTTGTATTGTGTAACATAACGAAATATTCATCTCTGTCATCAAATAGTTCTGTTTTTCTTTATTTTTTTTTTAATAATTAGTATTTTTGTTTAGTTCATGTGATGTGAAGCGAAAGAAAACAAATGCGAAAAAAAATTTTTTGGGATTGCAAAATGGTGTCAGTAATGACATGTGGGGACGGAAAAGTTTGGGGTGAAATAGTTTTTCTGATTGTTGTTTAATTTATATAAACAGTTTTCTGCAATTATATCTGCGCTTCGAAGGCTGTCGTTACTAAATAGGTCGTTACATTTCTAAAAAATGTAATTTATTTAGGTGTTTTAAAGTGTAATCTGTTAGTGTGATTTCCGGCATATTATAGTATTGTGCGACCCCATTTCATCCCTTGTGCGTCGTATGAGATGACAAATACCAGTAGATGAGCGGAGCAGCATCATCATCCTGAATATCAGTCTATGATTCCTTATCTGCTCTCCAAGCGTTGCGTACGGCGACATGCCTATAATGTCCAACAGTGGGTTGTTATAGCTGTATTCATGATGAGTAATGATAAGGAATTATTATAATTTTTCTATCGCACACCATATGTCGCACTGCTGGGCACGGGCCTCCCCATATCTATAGATACGGACATTACCCGCCACGCTTGTTCAATACGGATTGGCGGGGTAACCAAATACGGAATAAATATTTGTTGGTCATATATGTTTGTGTACATTTATCCCGATGCGAGGAACGTACCCGCTGCCATAGACTTCGTAGGTGTTACCCTAGTCATTGAGCCAATTGATTGTCAACTTATTCATTATAATATAATGAAAAAAAATGAAATTCTTGAGGTGTCTTGAATTGAGAATCGAAAAAGTAACGATCATTAGGTTAGTCTAGCGTTTGTCATTTCTCCGAATTCCCAACTTCTCGATAATTCTTCCTACGCCGTATTTATAATATTCTCAAGTTTGTCTACATAAGTCTTAATGAAGGAAAGACGGCGTGTAAGTAATCGTTGTGTGACATTCCCCACGGCTAGATGGTGCTACGATCTGTGCAAGGCGACTGGTAGTAACTGGATGTGTTAAGACACAGATTGGTTTCGTTTCGCGCGCCTTGGGAGAGGGTCATGTGCTATATAACTACTACGTTATACGTATAAAAGTAATTTATATGGACTTCCTGCATTATTTAAAAATAATATGCGGGAGTGGTATCAATCGTTATTGGATTAAATCGTCGGTGCATTGAGTTATTGTACTGTCTAATGGAATGCTGCTAATTTTATAATTAGATGTTCGTTTAAAAATGCCGCCTTTGTAGTAAAGCGTTAAGAATTTTAATATAGTGTGTTTGTATTCCAATTATGAGATTGCTTTCGACAATCAGCTCTTTCATCTACTATTTTAATTATGCTATATCATCAACTTAGTTAATCATATCGTTTCATGAGTAGGTCTAATTATATCTATGAAATATTTGGTACGTACATATTCAATTCACATATATTTGGTATGTGTAGCAGTGGAGCGTGAATTTGTAATTATAAATTCGCCACTTTTATCTCCTTCAACATATCATAGTGAAAAGTTAAAATTGTTTACAGTGCATATTTATCTCAATGCTCGTTTGCCTAACTATTCGCCACTGATCTTTAATTTCCTGTTAATGAGAATATTACTATATCTATTAGGACTAGGCACATTAGTGACAGCGGAAAGCCACATAGGTACAGATTTGTGATTTGTGTAATAAAAATTTGTGAGATATTACTGAATAATATAATTATGAAACAGCAATAGATACATTGATTAAGGGTTAGTTCGTAGGCCTACTCTTACTTATTATTTAGCAATATTGATGCAAACAAATTTCTCTTAGACTTATACTTATTTCAAATATTACTAATATTCGTTTAAGAAAAATTCTAGGAATCTTTATATCATATATTCTTCTAGAATATATAAATTCCATTACGCACTTATTTTAGAACTAAACTGTTTGTTTGTCTGTCTTGGCAAAATAGCGATGCCTTAATACAAAACTCATTTTTAAAATATCTCATAGATGAATCGATTTGGATAGAAAAGAATAAAAGAATTATTTAGATAACGCCTATCCCGAAATAATTTGAACGTCTTGTGTAAAAATTTATAACCTGTATAATGATGGGTTTTAATACACCATTATACTTCCTAGTGGCATTTATTATTTATTTTTGCTCAAGACCTCGATTAGTGGGACGATTGAATTTAATTCGATTTAATTTATACATAAGAGTTCCAAAGTCTACAAAATCTAGATCAACAGTCCGTTTTTTTGGCATTATACAATAGTAGTAAGTTTGCAACAATATTGTATTGTACAAGCGTAGCTAAGTAGGGACCAAAGGTAAATGCATAAAAATGCTGTTTCGTATTCGACGCTGAGGTCACCAACTTTCGAACACAGTGAGATGTTTGTAAATTATTAGTAGCAACGAAATATTCCAGATTTTATTGAATCGTATTAAAAAATTAGAATGCTTTCTAATTTCTTTTTATGTAAATAATTTATACAAATTTTGTTTAGTGTTTTTTTAAATCAAGAAAGTATTCTTTAGTTTAAAGAACCACTGATTTCGATACAAAAATATATACCTACTCATTCGATACTAAAATATGTTTAAAGGACTAATCCATAAACATCCGATTCCGATTTCTATGTCGTTTAAATCCAGTAATTAGTTCCATATCATAAGGTAGGAAACGAATTCGGAAATGTATTAATTAAGTAATTTGTAAAATATGTATGTTATTGTATTTTATTATATATTTTTGATATAAAGTATAAATATTTCGTATATATCACTTAAGTAGAATTGTAAGTTACAAAACAATATAAATTCTTCATTATTTTATCATTTTGGCAATATTTATTGAATCAATTACTTTTGATGTTTTTGCCGTTACGTTCGTAATTTTGAATTTGGTAATATCCAATACAATAAGTAATAAATGCGGATCTTAATGTTAGTAGCGAAAGTGCTTTAGTGAACCGCTTAAAACCGGTATGTTTTAGTAAATCAGCTTAATATGTTTAAATGTTTTATCTAAATTTTTTGCAATTATATATTTATTTAGAGTTTGTAGTATTTTACAACTTGAAAATAAAATAAATATATACGTAATATATAAATACATTAAATAATAAAAGAAATGTGAAAATTAATTTTCATATATACATATACATATATATATATATATATATATATATATATATATATATATATATATATATATATATATATATATATATATATAGAGAGAGAGAGAGAAAGAGATTGCAATATTTTAAGATTTTGAGTAACGTGATTTTTGTATTTTGTAATATATTATTAAACATATTTGCTTATTATATGATAGTTTTCCTTTTATTTTAGTATATTCAATTCTTTTGAATAGTGACATCTACTAACTACAAGAACAACGTTTCAGTAGGGTTGCAGTTTGATTTACAAAAGAATATTTTAATATAACGCTAGATGGCGCTTACATATATAGTTGAGTTGTTTGAATGTGTTAGTAGATGGTGGTTACAGCAATGGGCAAAAGATAAATTTTTAAAGACGTACAGATAAATACCAATACAGAAAGATATATCTATTTTATTGTTATATTTTGATTTATTTTGTTCAAATTTACTGCCATTATATAAACTGTTTTGAGAAGTTGCTATTTATTAATATATTATTTAAATTAAAAAAAAGGCCTATTAATATTGTTCATTTTAATAACATAAAGAAAGCATATTTTGGTTTTTTAATTCTATTTTTAATAACATATTGCACTCGTCTTTACAAACGTTAATAATGGATTCGAACGTTATTACGAAGACCTTCATTTTGTTACTTTCCCCGTAGAATCTATTGTCATTTTTGATTTTAATAGAGATTTACTTTTATTTCATAATATTTTGAATATACAATTAATTTTACTTCTTGTTTACATAGAAGTAGAAGATAATAATAAGACATGTCAAAATCATTTAATGTAATGCAGAAACTAACATACAATTTGTTTAAAATTAAGGACCTTATGAAAACTACGTGTAATTTAATATTGTCTGTAATGCATTTAAAATTTCATTGTCGAGAGCAATAGCCTTAACACTTCTCAGTTCTTGAGGATTGATTTATAATTTATTATGTAATATCTAATTAAATAACATAGTAATTTTTTTGGCTAAAATTATAATACGATGATTTACTTTACTTTAGTAACTAAAAATTCTGCCATTAAAGACATTCGATTGGATTGATTCCTAACATAATACTTAAACGAATAACTCATTCAAACGTGTTTTCATTAAATGTGACTAATTTAACTGAATTACACTTAAAACGTAATGGACGTCATCAAAGAATTCATTTAGTCTGCCGCCAATAACACCGAAGTCGGTAGACGAGGAAACTTTATCTACTTTCTCCACTTGCGGCCATTGGTGTGGGTAGGCTACAAGTCTTAATTATGAGCTTTTATGGTTATTGAATTATTGCCATACTTGAATAATATATAAATTTTATGTATGTATGGCTTAAGTGTCTGTTACTTTTTTATGCAATATGGTAAGCGATTGTGAAAACGACTTGTTATGAAGAATAGTTTTATTTATATAGTTTTAATTAGGCTTATTTGAAATATTATTATTATTATATACATACTATATAATTTTGTTGACACTCAAATGACTCATGGATGAAATTACCGCTTTCGGAGTATGGTTGCGGGACCAGAGTCCGAGTGCCTCGCCAATCTGCTTGGAACATGCGTCATGGGTCCATTGTCCATTCCCCTACAGATCCCTGCCAGAGGCCCCGTTCCAAACTTACTGTATTGATAATGACGTAATTATTAGAAAGTGACGTAATCTGAAAATATAATACACACACACACATTAATATAAATAATAAAAGTAAAGAATCTTAAACATTTAACAAATCCAATAAGCTTATTAAGTCTTCAATCGAACCCAGTGGCGTTGTGTCTGGCATAATTTTTTCGTAATTTTTAGCTTTTCCCGAAAATTAAATCACCTAGAAAGTACCTGCTTGAATCACCATGAGGTTTAACGATATAGTTTTGTTTGATTTGTTTACGTGTAGATTAAAATTATATTGTGTGAATCCTACATAATGTCAGTTACTTACATATAAAAACTTATAAGTATATTACTTAACAACTTTTTGATATCCTTTATGTCTGATTGGCGTAGGTTTTCAGAGTTATCAATCGGTATACCTTATAATAGGATAAGTCAAAGGAAAACAGATAAATTATAATAGGATTTTAGCGGATCTTCGCTTCGGATAAGAGAAGTAAGTTAATGTTCATTCCTCTAGGACTTGGAAGCCCCTGTGGTAAACATAGAAATATACATACATGGGCTGTTAAAAAGAAACATTTTTACAAATATAATTAAAGAATGTATAAATATTTTTTCAAAATTTAACAACAACGGTTACAAACGGTACAAAAAACATATCAGTCCGCTTCGACCAGTACAAAAACGCGTTGGCCGTGTAAAGCTGATGCTTGTTGTTCGCTGACTTGTTTTTTTTTATTCGTTGAAGATGTATCAAGCGCTTATCCTGCAGGAGGTTTTCGAAGCGGCGAAGGACGCGGGGGAGGCGCGCGTGCGCATAATTCGAGCGTGACGTCACGAGGGTCCGCGGTAAAAACTCCATGAACCCGAACAGTCAAGGTCTCCGAGGCTCTTGCATTTATATGTTATTATATTCAGATAATGTACGCACCGCTCACGATATAACTATTAAAGTAATTTAAAGGCAAATACTTTGATTGGCCGAATTTTAATTTGAAAAATAATAATTTAAAAAATATGTATTTTCATTCACGTTATCAGGTGGTTGATTGTTTTAAAACTGTGCATTTCATTGCAACAAAAATATTTAAAATTACTTTAATTAATTACTTTACGACAATTTCTTTTCAATATTATTTATATAATTATATTGTTTTTTAAAGACTAAAATTTTAAAGAGGGTAATAAAATGTTTCCTAAGCGCGATCGTGTAAAACCTTGAAAAAACGGTATTTTAATTATTTATTTTCATAAATTGTCAGTCATTTTTATGAGGCTTATGTTGTTTTTGATTTTGATGCCATCATTTACGGGCTGCACTGAAACTCAATATAATAATAAACGCAGATTTTTTTATTCTTGTTGTGCTGTAGTTAAAGCAAATTTATTATGTAAGTTTAGTGTTAGGTAAGTTAGTGTATGGTTAACTTGATTTTATTAATATTGTTCGTAATTGTATTTTTTAGTTTTCTTTTTATATGTTGTTTTTTATTGTATTTATGATATTGCGGTTGACATGAAAATAAAGGGTTTCTTTCTTTCTTTTTATCTAAACCAAGATTATTTCATTGAGCACAGAATGGTGAATATTTTATTTCGTACTAGATTAATAAAAAATCAGACTAAATTTAAATTACCGTAACAGGAGAAATGCCTAAATGTTATTGAACACTTGTTTATTGTTACTACAGTTTTGTCACGTAACCCACCTTACGAGGCAGTAAAACTACTATAACGGTTAATCTTTCTAAGAAAAAATTCTTATTATTAAGTGCAGTCTACTTGTTACTCTTCTTGTAAATACGAAAACTACATTTGCTTCAATGAAAATTGTAATTTATCTCGTAAAATATATGAAATGAGTTTTTTTTTATAGAAGAGGTAAGTAAACAAGCAAGCACCTGATGGTGTATAATCACTGCTGCCTCCCTGCCTGACATATGTAAAACTAAATGCACTGCAAATATAATGCCTTATTTTAGGGTAACAATATAAATAATGGCAGGAGAAGAATTTTGTAGGATCAGAGTTGCACCTGAATTTTTCTTTAGTCTACGTTTTTTTTTCTAAGGCAATTCTTTTTACAAATAGGTTATATTTTCTACTTTACTCGAACAAACAATATACATTTAAAGTTACTTGATGCGCAAATTCCTTTTTTATGTCCTATATATTTATCTTTTGAATATGTTGAGTTGGTAAAGATCGGTTTGTTATTTAAAGTAATGAGATCCTATCTTAATTTGAACCATTTGCCTAGTTCAAGCTTAGTTGAAATGATTAATAAGAATTTTAGTAATATTAAAAAATATCGGTAGTTTTCTATTAAAAAAAAATTCTCAAATCGATTCTTTGTTTTCAGGTGACAGTGTGGGGTAACAGCACGGTAGCTGAAATAATTAGCGAATCGCTACAAGAGGTGGGAGCAGTTATTGCAGGCCTCCCAACAGGACCGCTTTCCGCTCCTCAAACAGTTCCGCTGTCTGACCCACTACCGCCGCCCGCTCCTCTTGTTGCTCCTCCCACTGCTTTATTATTCTTGGGCGGTTCTAAAGCACCCGTAGAGCCTAGAGCACCAGCAGTGGCTCTGGAAGGCGAGGTGCTAGTGGTAGAATATGAACCGCAGCAATGGGATGGCAAAGATTTAGAAACATTCCTTGCTTGGGAAAAGATTTATGGTTAGTATAACTTGCATTATAATATAGTTTAGTCTTTTTTTAAAAAAAAAATCATCGATGAAGTGTTGTTCACTATCTTCCTCATTAGCAGCTCAGAGTTAATTAGCGCAGCGTTAATTTCTGTTAAATAACGAATGAATCTAAAAGTAACGTATATCAAAAATAAAAGAAAAAGTAAAAATCGTCGTAAATATTTGAGGATATGACGATAATAGCAACGAATCTAGTGCAGGAAGTCTAGTCTGTTGTTTCAAATCAATCTGATTGAGCGTCGCAAGGATTATAGTACATAATGATTGGATAAGAGCTGTAATTAAACAGAAGGGTATTAATGGAGTGTGATTAACAATAATTACATTTGTGAAAGTGTACCAAAAATAGTTGTAATAAGATATATAAAAAACACTTAATTTTCCTTTTATCTATTCACATGTACTTCACTGGAGACGTTTGTTCAGCAAACGCCAGTTATTCAATAACGTGCAAACGTAGGTACTCAGTATTCCATTCAGTACACGAATGATGTTTGTAGAAAGCGGCTTGGCGATAACGAAAATGCGTACGCATGCTATTGTCCGGTAATCTTTCGCAGAAGCGCCTCGTATGCAAATTTGATACAGCCACCGTGACTTCAATACTGATATAAGAATTGGGCACTGAGATACGAATGATATTGTCCTAACGTTTTAAAAACATACAAAAGCATATAGTATCATGACCAATTGGCTCAGTGGCGGGGCCCTTCGCCCACAGAGTCAATGGTCGCGGGTTCGATCCCCGCATCGGAATAAATATATGTAACGGATTACAAATATTTATTGCGAGTCTGATAACCCCGCCAATCCGCATTGGACAAGCGTGGTGGGTTAACATCTGTCCCAATGGAGAGGCCCAAAGAAATGGAGAGGCAGTGCTCAGCGGTGGGGTATATATGAGCTGTTAAAAAAAAGCATATAGTGCAATCTCATATCATACGTGCATATCTCACGTGGACGGAGTCACTGTAGACATGAGTTCATATTTTTATTATAATTCATTGAATAACTGGAGACTTATGCATTAGATTCCTATCTACTTTTGTTCGCACCCCCGCATCGGAATAAATATATGTATGGATTACAAATATTTATTCCGAGTCTGATAACCCCGCCAATCCGCATTGTACAAGCGTGGTGGGTTAACATCCGTCCCTCCAGAAATGGAGAGGCCGTGCTCAGCGGAGGGATATATATGGGCTGTTAAAAAAAAAGCATATAGTGCAATCTCATATCATAAGTGCATATCTCACGTGGACGAAGTCACTGTAGACATGTGTTCATATTTTTATTATAATTCATTGAATAACTGGAGACTTATGCATTAGATTCCTATCTACTTTTCTTCGCAATCCAATTTATGCGTCCTAATTTATGTATATTATTAATAAGAACAAATTAAAGCCTAATTATTCGATCAAGGAGATAAAGAGGTCTTGGTCGATAGTAAGCTACGTTATGTAACACATTTAAATGCGAGGTGAATAATTTGTTTGACATTCAGTCTGACCTTTTCTACGCCTACAAATTCAACTATTGTACCGGTTCATTATTCCGCAGTTCGTTTCTGATGAATACATATAATTATCATCATCACATGTGATTACACAGATTTCGAAGCTATCGCACATTGTAGTGTGTCTAAACAATATTTTTTGTATTGCAGCTTCAACATTGTTCTCAGCCTTGGAACTCTATGGTAAGCCATTGTTGAGAGCGGCTGTCATTACAAAGGAGGAATATCACGTGCTATTCTATTATTTGGAGTGCGTATCTGAAGCCAGTGAAGCTTTGACCGAGCGAATGAGAAAATACATTGATTCTGGCTTATTGATAAGTGAAAGTCAGAGTAAAGAGGTTGAATTAAAAGAGGAAGAAGCATCCGTCAATGAGTATGAACCGAAGAGCCTTTTAACTGAACTAATTCAAGAAGGTGTACTCACTCAGCAAGATGTAGATGCCAGTTCTGTTATAACTAACTTAGAATGCAGTGAGCAAATACAAACCAGCCGTAAATTAGAAGAAAATGATAATACTTCTACTATCTCTTCGATCGCTGGAGGCATTCGTAAAATATTTGTTGACATTCCAGTAGACTGTAATGATCCTGAAGCTATGAGCACTGTTATTGAATCTGATGATAATGTTACGACTGTAGTTGTAAGAAATAACGCACAGTGTTGCGCAGACCACAGAATATCGTCTGAAGTTTCGGAAAACGTGTGGGCTAATGTCAGGTGGGATTTTTTAAATCCAACAGACTTTGGATATGATCAAATCCCTGGTGTTAAAAGGACGCGATCTGAATCAGCAATCACTCCAATAGTAACCAGACGACGAACTGAAGATATATATGAAACATTACGAGATGAAGAAGCTGAGTCTTGTGGAAGTTTGACCCCTTATGAGTCAATTGAAGATTTATATGATTGTATTAAAAATACAGCTTATATAAGTGCGGCAGCTGAAGAATCTTCCCCGTCGACCGAGAGTCAGTCCGAGCCACAATATCCGGATTACGATGAAAAGTCAAATCGTCAGAGTTCATCAAGTAGTGAAAAAAGTGGAGCCTCATCCGCATTTCCCTTTTCGAAATGCGGATCGAGCGATTCGACTGGTGCTTACACGTCTTGTGAATCGACAAGTGGCATCAGTACCTTCGCTAATAAAACTATTCCCGTGTCGTTGAAATGCCGTGAGCTGCCACCGCCGCCATCGGAAGGTGAAATAAGTGAGAGTGCAATATTACTCAAACAACTGTTTATGGGAGAGTTATTGGACGCTTATGGAGAGTATCTGTCAGCTTATCCGTACGCGCGAGCTCTGCTTAGACGTAAAGCGCGTCGTGACGAACATTTTACCGCACTAGCAGACATTCGACGTGGAGCTGCCAAGTACACTATAGCCGAATATCTTGAGCTGCCGGTGAGTACTGAATAAGAATTTTCTCTAAGTTTTTCATATATATTTATTTAAATATGTAAAAGAAAATATCTTGAAATTGCGTTGCCCTCAAAAAGCACTTATGTTTTTAGCTTGGGTGATGAAGTACCAACGTTCAAATATCTTCACATGTTTATTTTAATCTTGATTTGTGGCAAGCTTAAAGATATATGTATCTACCTATGTATGTATATATTGAGATGCAGTCTCATCCACTATGAGCGTATCAAATATGGTCATTACGTTTAAATGGCGAAGAGATGTGAACAATGAGACTCTGATCGTTGCTGTAGGATTGATTTGGATCGAGAGTCGATTTGATCGCGGCCGTTCGCTCCAATGATACGTGGGGCATGCGCACGCGCCGGCTATTCAATGCTAATGGGGCGGAAGAGTGCACGTGTAAGTAACTCTCTCTCGGTCGATTAAAGACATTGTGTACTCTTCGTTTCAGGTTTCAATGTGGTTTGGAAATACAAATATTTCCATTCACAGATTTTTAACATATAAACTCTTGCATCAGAATTACCAAATAGGGAAAAACGTTTGCAGGTGAAGCAGAGAGTTCATTAACAACAAAGTGTATTAAATTTATTTGATTATAATTTTTTATAGAAACTGTTAAAATACTGAGAAAAAGTATTATATTTTACGATATTATATTTAAGTTATTAAATAAAATGAATAAATAAACAGAAATTTTAGTCTTTAAGCCCCACGCTGGGAGTTTCTATATTTAGTGTAACATTACATCATACAAATGACTTACAAACATGATACCTAGCTTAACGAATATTTAATATATTTGATGCAAAATTGGAACCTGCGACTTTGTCTTTTGTTTTAGAAAGTAACACTTCCCAGCTACGTTATTTGGGTCGTATTAAATTTTTTTATAACCGTTTGACATATGTATATACGTTTATATTTAGTAATAATGAAACGGAAACTACAAAACTCAAATATTTTAAAATTTTGAGATGTAAAATCACGAATTTTTCTTTACGTTATTGCCTAAGTTAACATTTACACTTTACTAAAACGAAATTAACAAGATGAACATGTGACGTATGTATATATGTATGTATGTTCTTTAATGTCATTGTAAATTTATTGAGTGAGTTCTTCATCACCAATTATTGTTTGCTTTTCTTTATGGGGTAGAAAGGCAAAAGAACTAGCGTGTCGCCTAATAAAATGCAATCAATGCCTCTGGTAGATATCGGCAGCACATTACAGTATCTTTGCCGGTCTTTTAAAAATATATGAGCTTCTTTAAGATTATATTAGAGTTATGAATAAAATCTAATCATAACAACAACCATTCATATAACTTACAATATTCTTGTCTATGTGTTTGTCTATATGTTCATAGAGCTCCATTAACATTTTAAACAGGTAAGACGCAGTCTATATATTTATATCTATTTTCTAAACCCAAGTAAGTGTATAAAATTGTATCTTAATGTTTACTTATAGTCGCCGCGATTTCTTATACGGTTTTGTTAATAAATGTTGACACGTAATCTAACCTCAAGATATAAATTTGGTTTCCTGGTTTCATTTCTGTAATGTTATTATATGTTCTTCTACTTTAAACATTTTGTAATAAATTCATTCTGTATAAATAAATTTTATTATTATTATATATATACTATTTTTTTTAATGGAATAGGCAAAGGCAAAACGAGCAGACGTGTCACCTGATGGTAAGCAATTAACGCCGCCTATAGACATCCGCAGTGCCATAAGCATTACAGAAGCGTTGCCCGCCTTTGAAAAATGTGTAGACTTGGTTTTTGAACGTCCACCACCAATGTCATATCATTTCAAATAATTATTAAATTGAAATACTAAGAAATGTACTTCTGGTAAAGACTAAGAAATATACTACTAGTAAACATATTATATTATTAACATATATTATAGTAAACATATTTTAAAATATCTACATAAAAAGCATTTCATATAACGAGGATCACAGTTAATATTTGGTATAAGAGTTTCCTTAAAAGGTTTGCAGGACTTTTTTTAACAAATTTTAAAAAACTCTGATTTCGATTTCTTCTGATCTGATTTCTTCTCAATTTAGTTTGATTATTTAAAACACTTAAATAGTCTGAAATAAGAAATAAGATTCGTTTTTACATATTAGCAGACAAATTAAGCAACGCTGCAGATTCTTGTTATTTGCAAAGTTTCTATTTTTACGGTCTCTTCATAAAAAAAACCTGCAACAAGTAAAACTTCTAAATTAAGAAATTTTCAATTCGATCTGCTTCGGTGGAGTAACTAGAACTCAAGTTTTTAAATTGTGCAATATTATGCAGTAGGTAAAACTTGGCTTGACGACTTTCAACCTCCTAAACAGGCTGGGTTTCGGGGAGGATATGGCACCATAGACCACATCCACACAGTGCGGCAGATTATACAGAAGACTAATGAGTATAATCAGCCCCTGTGCATAGCATTTGTGGACTATGAGAAGGCCTTTGACTCCATCGAGACCTGAGCTGTCATAGATGCCTTGCAGCGGTGCCAGATAGATTATCGATACATCGAGGTGTTGAGATGTCTGCAAAACGCCGCTACGATGTCCGTTCGAGTACAGAACAATCAGACAAAGCAAATCCAGTTGCATCGTGGAGTGAGACTCCACGTGGATGTCATATCCCCGAAGCTGTTCACTAATGCGCTGGAAGATGTCTTCAAAACATTGGACTGGAAAGGACGTGGCATAAACGTAAACGGTGAGCACATCTCACACTTGCGCTTTGCCGATGATATCGTGATCTTGGCAGAATCGCTGCAAGAACTACAAGCAATGCTGAACGGCCTAAATGAGTCCTCCAGACTGGTCGGTCTGGCTATGAATTTGGATAAAACTAAAATAATGGTAAACCAACATATTGAGCCAGAACCGACCACGATCGATGGTGAAGTTCTCGAAGTTGTCCAGGAATATGTCTACCTAGGCCAAATAGTGCGATTAGACGGAGACAACTTCGAGAAAGAAGCCGACAGAAGGATACAGCTGGGCTGGGCAGCGTTCAGGAAATTCCGTCAAGTCTTCTCGTCGCCCATACCACAAAGTCTGAAGACAAAAGTCTTCAACCAGTGCGTCCTGCCCGTACTCTCTTACGGTGCCGAGACGTGGACACTGACAGTCCGTCTCCTCGCCAAGCTCAAAGTCGCTCAGAGGGCTATGGAGAGAGCTATGCTCGGGGTTTCTCTGGTGGACAGAATTCGAAATGAAGAAATTCGCCGGAGAACCAGAGTCACCGACATTGCTCTTCAAGTTAGCAGACTGAAGTGGCAATGGGCTGGACACGTTTGTCGGAGAACCGACAATCGTTGGAGTAGACGAGTGCTGGAGTGGAGACCGCGACTCGGCAAACGTAGTGTGGGACGCCCTCCTGCTAGATGGAGCGACGATCTGCGCAAGGCGGCTGGCAGAGACTGGATGCGTGTAGCCGAAGATCGGGCTAGGTGGCGCGCCTTGGGTGAGGCCTATGTCCAGCAGTGGACTGCCGCGGGCTGATATTGATATTGATATTGAGGTATAACTTACCAATTTAGTGTTTATACCAGCTCGAAAAAGATCGGAATAAATGTTTGAGGCGCGCGATAGATTTGTGTCTTTTCGACACTTGATGTTTGTGTTAAGAATGTAACGTATTACCGAGAATGAACGGATTTAATCCGCTTACCGAATGTTGAAAGTTATAAGCGTTGATTATATTTAATTGTTAATTAATACCATCAATTGTCATTAAGCTTAATTATTATGCAACCCGTTGCAGCTTTTAATTTAATAATATTCACATACAATCGTTAAATAATAATATTATAATAACACATGATATTATATAATCCTTATTAAAAGTAGTAACTACGTTATTGAAATGAAATGTATAAATAAATAAAATGGTCAACCTAATTATTAGAATTCGTAATTGCTGCGTAAAAGATATATATTTTCTCTTACTTCTCACTTTTGATGACATCTAATGGATAATCTTAAAACTATGGAATACGTCGCATTCTCTTCGAATATACCACTTTATATACCTAAATTAACAATGTTTTTATAAAAAATTTCTCGAACTATGAAAGTTTTTTATTATTCCTGTAAAATATATTGGTATGGACTGATGACTTTACTGTCATGTTTCATGATATGACCCCTAAGCAATTTTTCTACCTTTGACGGTCTGCAAAAGTTCACGTTTTTGCTTTACTTGTCGGAGAACCTCGTCATTGGCCACCCTTTGAGTTCAGCTGATAGCGAGCATCCGTCTATATGCTGACATTTCGAACACTTCTATACGTTTTATGAGGTCTTCTGAAGCGTCCAAGCGTAACATCCGTATAGAAGAACGGGCCAGGTGTAACAGTGGAGTATTCTAATGCACAAGGAAAGTTTGAGACTGCGATTACAAAGGACACGTTTCATCTTGTTCAAGGAGCTACGAGCGATTTCAATACGGGTTTTTTACCTTTATATAATACGTTACATTAATAATTTACAGTGATTACATAAACAAGAAGAAAATTATGGTTATGTATACATGATAAATTTATCAAATTTATTAATTTCAGGAGCCTATTTGAGTTTCAATTACACGTACCTTTATTAAATTAACACGTAAACATTAAATCATCGCGTACAGTTAATGTTAAATGGAAAGTAAATATAGGAAGCCTTGTATGCTTTGAACTATTTTACGACGCAATCACCCGTGGCGAAGTATTTTAAAACAGGTAGCCCAGGGGGCCTGCCTACGTGTGGTTTAGTGGACTCGCCCACGTATTTCATCGGTCATCACAGTTTATGACTAATTTATAAATATTAATTCAATAGCTTTAAAGCTTTGAATAACGCGTGTGTTGGCATGGCAACCGCGAGATGGTAGTAGATGTTAAAGATAATTCGTAATTTCAAAATTTAAAATAGAATGAAATAAATTGTTTTATAAAAACAATAAGATTCGATCGATTGACGCCTTTCGAATAACATATCGCCTTTCCTTGAATATAAAATTAATATTGATGGTGTGAATAAAATATAAAATAAATATAAAATGTATAGTGATTCATTAATAAATTAATTTAACTTGGAAGAGTTTCATTATATCGAAGATAAAACCCCCTAAAAATCCCGTGTTGCCGGATCAGTACGGCTGGCACGTTATATGGTAATTTAATGTTATAATATAAAACGCTTTAAAATTATAGTCCTACATTAGAATTTCCTGTGTGAAACAAGAACAACCATCTAGACTAAACTTGTAGGTCAGGGATCCAGCTTGAGAAGTCAAGATCTAATATTTAGGGGAAAAGTCGGTACTCATAAGTAAAAAGTTTTATTCAGAGATACGGGAACCAAAAACAGATTGGGAAGCGCTGATGTAAACTGATGATTTTAATAAAACGATTAATCAATTCCTTTATTGGCTACAAAACTTAAAACGTGTCGAGGTGTGAAAATTGTTTTTACCTTTTAACAGCAGTTCAGCGAGGATTCACCATTTGAAATTACAATTGTATCGTGCTCCGAAGTCCTATCGCACTCACGCGTTCGCATACAAATGTTCACCGCATTGTAACCGGACAGCGAACAATTGCATTGGAGTCAGCTATTTGTACGAGAATAATAATTTTTCAATAGCATCGGCTTATTTTCATTACATTTTCCGTGTTAACGTTCGTATGATTTTACAACCGTACAAACGAAACCTTTTCTTGTTTTCTGGCCTGTTTTTATTTTGATTCGAATATGTTAATGCTAATAGCATATTGGCTTTAACAGCTTTATCAAATACTGGGCCCGCATGCTGCTAGCCCGCGGGCCCAAGTAAAATATATTTGGGAATCTGCGCAAATCGCAGATTCCATCGGCTCGATGCCGTGTCGGAGGTACCGTAGTGATACATTAATAAGTGTATCACTAATGCAAAGAAACTTTTTATATTATTTCTTTTTAAATTCCTTATTTGAAATTAAAAAGAAAAAATATAATAATAAAATAATAATAATGAATATGATATAAATGTAAAAAGAAATAAGAAGAATAAAATAATATAATTTTGAAGAATTTTATTAGAAGTTAAAAACCCCCTAAAGATCCTGGGTGTCGCCGTAATAAGAACGGCTGGCACGCCACAGTACACATGTGTGTGTGTGTGCCGATTTTAATTTCGTCATGACGCTACGTTAAACGTGTAGGGGTGGATTGGACTGAAGTAACTATAGTCTCTATTAGTCCCCTAGGCCCTAAGGTCTAGGGGGTGAGAACCGACCGAGTACGTGAGAGAACCTCGTGTAAGCTTTTCTGGCCTGTATTAATCCATTTTCTTGGTCTTTAGAACTTCTTCGCCAAACATCCTATGGCAGTAGTATCTTGACTCTTTCGAGCTATTTAATAATGTTAATTTGCAAATACGAAATTACTGTTAGAACACAGATAAAAGTAGAAGTGATTTTTTTTTGTGTTATCTTTGTTGTAGGCTTTCTAAGTACTAATTTTGTTTTAAATATAATCCAATGATATTTCGAAATCGTCGACATATCCACAAAATAAAAGCTCTCAATTCCTTACGGCAATTTGTAACATCTAGATCGACGCAAATAAACGAAAATACTGTAAATAACACAGATGTTAAAAATTTAAAACAAAAATTTATTGCGTGTTCGGGATCAAAAAAAAATTACTGCGTCAAATAGTTTAAGTCTCGCAAGTGTACGACCAATAGGTTTTGTATAGCGTTGAAAATGACTGTTTTGAGTAATCAGGTATAATTATTCAGAAATCTTAAGTTTTTTAAATCTGGTAGTAAGTTTTCATGTTGCGATTTACTACGTTTTCGCTTTTATGCAACGATATATTTGCACTGTGAACACATTGGGCACGTCTCACTGTGAGCATGTCTGGAATGCCCGAACCGGAAGCTGTGAGTGGTAATTTTAAGACGTCTAATGTTTCGTGGTAAACTTTCGATATAAATTGTCTGTTTAGTTTTATTTAAATATATTCTGATACTTAAATAGCTATCATTATCAGCCTACTACAGTCTACAGCTGGACATAGGCCTCCCCCAGGAGTGCCACCTACCCCGATAGTCGACTGCGTTTAGTTCTTCGCACCCTCTCACGCAGATCGTCACTCCATCTAGCAGGGTGATCTCTAACACGACATTTGGCAAGACGCGGTCTTCACTCCAACGATCGTCGGTTCTCCAGCAAGCGGTACCAGCCCATTGCTACTTCAAGTTTGCAAACTCGAAGCGCTATATCGTGATTTAAGTTTTCCGGTGGATTTCTTCATTACTGTAATATTTCCATAATTAAACTAAATTGGCGGGTAACCTTCACTAGTCGGAGAGGCACTCTTAGAAGAAGATTATTGAAGTATGGATATAACAGAGGTTTAACAAATAAATGATTTTTCCTTTCATTTTTGTGATTTTAATTAAAATTATAACTTTATTATTATAAGATTACTAATATTATTAGCCCTAAATATTTAAATAATATGTATTTAACAAAAGATTGAATGGTCTGGAATCTTATTGTATAGTACATCCTATACATTAAATGTAATGCAGCTCCATAAGTATCATGGTAAATAAGTGTTTGTCTTAAATAGAATTGTTCATCTTCTCGTTCAATAGAGTAGATTTGCATTCTCTGTAATCGTTCCAATCTACTTCACCGGTTATGGGTGTGGTGTTAAGCATAGACTGGAAAGTATGCTCGGTAGGCATCTAGGTATTCGCACGCGTTAGATCACTTAAGCCTTCCAGGCACGATCGACATCGTATTTAACATTTTTCACACTTAAAAGTTAATGTTAAAAAAAGACATAATAATTTTCTTGTTTTATGGAAGCTATAAATATAATATTAGGTGTACAAATAAGTTTCCGCG
>JASFAT010001652.1:0-59920 GCA_031353405.1 Baronia brevicornis | reverse complement strand
TACCATCTTAACATAACCTAAATTGTGGTGTAGAAGTTATCGCCTTTGGAGTCAATGGAAAAAACACGAAAACTTTAACGGCTCCATGAAGGACAATCTGGGGGTCGTCAGCAAACCAAGACTCTGTTGAACGGCGCTGAGCAAAACCTTAAGGCACCAAGAGCTTGCGAATAAAAGCCTATGAAAGTTATAACGTGGAAAAATATTCTCGATTAAGCTAAGCCCCAATGGCGGTTGTAGAGCATTATATAGACATATCAATATTGCCAATTATATAAAAAGTGAATTGAAAATGTGATAAAAGCTGCTTCAACCCACAATTTTATACCACGAGCCATACTTTACTTTACAATGCATTTAAACTAATTATACTATAGACGAGGTTCTACGACTCAATGATGATAGTATAAACCAGGAATTCCAAAAGAGACACCTCAAGCGGTCGATATCCACTTTCCCAGGGGTCAACATAAACAAAAACTGATTTTCAGGGTCTACGAGGCCTCAAAATCAACCACTATTAATTAAAACAAGTTCTTATTTGAAACTTTTAAGATATGTGATGCAAGAAACATCAGGCACACCTATCTCACTCATTAAGAAGCAATAAATCTGCTGTTACTTTACTAATAAATATTAAGGTATTTAAATTTTAACATTAAGATATTTTTCATAAAACTACTATACCTTATTAAATCTTTAAAATCATAAAATAAATGTACAAACACAGTACCAAATTGATAGTGTTATTTTAATTAAGTAAAAATTACTTTTGGGGGATGTCGATAGTTTTGAAAAATTATATAGGGGTCGATGATCAAACAAGTTTGGTAATCCCTGGTATAAACGATCCAAAAGTGAAGCTAGATATAAATAGTCGCAGACCGGTTGTGGGCAGAAGCTTTACTGAGGCTAGATGCCTGGCAGCATGTGCATTAGTTATAGTTTAATGTGGAAGACGCCAATTGATTTATAAGCAGTTAATGACAAGTTATGTATGTATGTAACTTACCAACTTGATGTTGAATAACATAACCAGGATCAAGACTCAGCCTATGTCCGGGAAAGCTGTGCAACATTAGATAATAACATCTCTGCCAGTCAGGGTTTGGATTATTAGCGCTCACTTGACGTGTTGCAGCCAGACGCTGGTAGAATGCAGCTTTGCGGAGGAAACCTGGTGATACATTTTTTATTAATATGTATATAAAATAAAATTAGGTACTTGTCCGTTAGCCGGGAACAAATGGAATAAATCGCCAAATAATGTAGAATTCCGCCAAATTTCATTCAACCAAATTGTAATTGTTAAGGAAGGAAAGATTCTATATTGTTACAGAATGTTTAAAAGGTCATTCTTAAGTATTACTTAATTTTCTACAAAGTTATTTACGTGCAACCTTCCTCAGTTGAAACTAGTGATATCTACAGCTAAGATGTCTTTAAAATGAAAAAACCAGTTGGTGTTAACATTGTAATTTGTGTTATATAATGGTAGATGTAGTTCATTATGTATTATTTACCTATTTCCTTGTAAATTTCTGCAAGTGTATCAAATCTCTGTATTTTCTCCTGTTCACTCAGAGTCAAGTTAATGAAAATGACGTTTTGAAGAAAACTTGATGTTAGCAAACTGTTATTCTGTTCAACAGCTATTCGAGCAGCTTTGAAACAAGCCTCTGTTTCTATTATACCAGCATTTTGATATTTGCTGTAATGTATTATCGCTTTGCGATACTTCTCAGCAATATCATCGCCACTGAGAAGATACTGGTTACTTATTTGAGTTGAAGGTTGCCGAAGACAAGAAGGTAGATCAATGTTAAGATACGATTTTGGGCTTTGATATTCAATATCACTTGAAGAGGCTAAAGACTCTGTGTCTACATTGTCTGTTTCAGATTGTCTCGAAGAAGTATCAACACTATCTGAAGAAGATGGTGTGAGTTCACTGGGTGGGTTAACAGGACTAGATGCTTTTGAAGACCTGAGAGGTGACGCAGTCAGTTTATATTTCCTAAATGAATCAGCAGTTGATTGGTATAAAGATAGTGGTTTAGTTTTATTCGGTGAACTTTCTTGTAAGCTGGCATTTCTTTGAAGTGGTGTTGGGTTTCGTAAATTTGGATACAGAAGTATTGCCGAGGCTGCACAATGTCCTGTAACAAAAACACAAGGAATGAGGACTGATGGTACATAAGGCATATTGATTATATGCTAGTTGTTGATGAATTTCACTTAAGGCTTTATTAATTTGCTATTAAAACTTCCTGTGCCTAAATTCTAGAAATATCTGCACTATATTAAAGTTTACATGTATCTAGATTTAGAAAAATAAATTTACACCACATGTGATATGGAGATGCATAATCAAAAAGTGTTGACATAAATTTAATAGTTTCCAAGACATCACTATCTTTGAAGTTATATAATCCTTTTATATTATTTATTTTTATACAGATATTATTTAATATACCTTCCTTAGCTGCCGCCAACCATAGCCAGTCATTAACGGACTTGAGTATTTCCGCTGCTGAATGATAGAGGCTTAAGCTATCTACTACAAGCCCAGCTTGTAGTGTTAGATCAGCTAAGTTTTTAGTAACCCGACCCATACAACGCTTTTTATTGTTACGTGACTCCATGTCTAAACCTAAAAAATAATAATTTCAGTGAATATTAAAAATAAAAACAACAACAAGTAAAATTACTAACTATGGAAACAAAAACAAATATTACCAACAAAATCCTTCTTTTCAAATGGTGCTAAAAGTAAAGAAACTTTATCAAGTTTTTCTCTGGATCTTTTAGATCTATTCAATTCCACCACCCAAAATAAGGAATCAATAAAGTCAGAAACATTCTGCTCCAAATCAGGAACAGGATCATTTTCACCATAGAACATTGCATGGGTCTTAAAGTTAGATGGTGTGGTGAATTTTTCTTCTTGGACTGGGTAGGAGGTATTGGATGAAGATGACCTTGGAAAACTTTCGGTTGAAGAGATACTGTCTGCTTGTTCACTTGGTACAGAAGTTCTGTAATTATTATGAATAATTATTATTATCAAAATGTTGAATAAATTAGATCTTCTGAGACTAGCACGGGCAAAGCTGTATTTTGAAAAAGTCTTATTCTTTTGATAGAGAAATCTATTTTAGTATAAATCATGTCGATTATTTACTCCTTTTAAAAATTTATTTAATAAAAAGCAAAGCAAGAGTCTAATCACAGACATCCACTTTACAATCAACCCTGGCTAGGCTAAAAAGTCGTAAAAAAGGCTATAGAAAAAAGCCCAGCTGAAGTGAGGGTTGTGTGGTGGAAAATGAAACATCCTGTCTCACCAACTTCATATTTTTGCTTACGCCTGGCTACAATATGCTGATAAGATCTTATGGAGGCATACGCTACTGTCAATGTAGTGACGAATTACTGGGCTCAAAAAATATAGGTTGAACCACTGAAACAAAAAGCTGATCTTTTAAAAAGAGAAATGAGGTCTTATATTAAAATGTATTTACTTATCACTGAAACTGCTTCTGTCTTTCGATAGTTGGTCATCTTCAATAGAGCTAGTGCTCAAATCCAGCTTCAAAGTCTCAGATTCCGGTTCAGGTTTTTTCAAATTACTACCTGGACCAAACATAAAAGCCCGGGAATCATAAAGTGTGTTCGAATACTTCACTTTAAGAGACTCATGGACACGGCAAACTTCATTCAGCTCAACTTGATTTGTAAATTTGCTAATTGTTATCAAGCCCAATATACGTCTGAAAAAAACACACTTCTGGATAATATAACTATTAATTTTTTTGATTTGTACTACATGTATGTGAAAATAATATTTAATATGTACCTGTGTGTTTGAAAATCACCCCAATCATTATTTTCCACTGGATAATCTCGCACATATCGCACCCAAACATCTCTGACCTGACCAGAAGAATCTAAAAATTTTATAATGTAGTAAATTTCTTATACAGCTTCTTTCATCATGCACTATATATGCTACAATAAGTCTTAAGAGTATGAGATTATTTGCTAATCAAAAGTTCTCTTCTTACAAATAGAGAGATATAATTAATTTATTTGCCCTAGTTTTACTTGTACTCTCTTAAATATAATAACAACAAAATTATACATATAATTACTGGGGTAAACATTGCGTGTTAACTCACTTGCTGACAGAAAACATTTTGGAGACGAAAGGTCATCAATACATACCAAAACTGTTTTTGGTAAACAGAAAGTAATATGCAAAATAATAAATGTTTAAACATACCCGTAACCTTTATATTGTTCACTCGTTGTATTCGCTCCCATAATTTGTTAAAATTTTTGAGGACACCTCCAATCCCTTTAACGAGAACGAGGATGCAGGCATGGTGTTGAGCATGTTGCGCATAATCAGGATGCGACATTACCGACTCTCCTGGGGCGTGTGACAATATATAGCTAACCGATGAGCGCATTGATATCTCATTTGATAAATATTATTATTGAATACGTTTTTACAATTGATATGTTTGATACATAATAATTTACACTGTTTATAGGAATATTTAGAAAGACATTTGCTATATTTAATTTAAATAATTATTTATTGAATACAAGTTTTAAAGTAAAATCATTAGATTGAAATATCACATTAATCACAATTAAAAAACACTAATGAAAAAAGAAAATATTTTGTTCTTTCGAAACGAATTTCTTATCTTCGTTGACAGTCGTAGAGATGTTTCTTTTCTTTTCTTTTCTTTGATGGCAATTAGTTATAACTATTATGCCAGTGTCAAGTAAAATACAATAATATCCAATCTCTTGAAATGTAACAAGTTAGCTTATCACGTTACGTCTTGATAAAATAGTGGCCATTTTACCAAAACTTTCTATGGACTTTTTCAGTCAACTTAAAAAGTTACGATACACGCATTTATATTTCATATAACTTCACTTATACACCTTAATCGAACTATATTGCATAAATGGCCACCACAATTAAACAATATAACTGATAATAATATAAGATTATGAAAATGAAATAAAAACACAACATCACTGATGTAAGTTGGCGGAAAAAGTCCGAGATGTATTCTTATACTTTGTAAAATTTAGGATGTTAATTTTAACAGATCACACTAAGAATGAGGCAGTGTATAATCGTTAATGAACGTATTCGATTATCGATTACTATTCTTAAATAACTTATTATCGATAGTTATAGTTTTATTTCAATAAATTTGATGTTAACATATTTTACTTGACACTGGCATAATAGTTGTAACTGGTTCCAATAAAGAAAAGAAGAAAGAATATTGCTGCCACTTTGACGCTCACTTCTCGGGTTCTCTTTTGATTAACTGTCTCCGACGTTCCAAACTTTGACACTGGCAAAAAGTTATCAGCTGACGCCATAAAAAAAAAACTGTCTCCGCCTGTTTCTGTCATATACCCATATAAATTGTTATACGTAGCGTATAATCTATGTTTATAAGCATTATAACCTATAATACAAACAGGTACTTTTTTTTTGGCTAAAATACCTTGCATTGGAATTATTTACAATGATAAAAATAAATTAATACTAGTATTCATTATCTGATCACTATTAGCTTAAGTATCTATTCTATTCGGAGTCATTGATTACTTATAATTTAAATTGTAATTTAATTGTTGCTAATGGCATCCAAAGAAGGCGGAGAAAAAGGCAAGGTTAGTGTTTTTATATTTATTATAGTTTTCTTATATACATTTAAATTTATAGATTAGAAAAAACATGAGTTTAACTGAGTGCCGACCATAAAAAGTATAGATTATTTATAAATTTTAGAATTAATATTTTTATAAAATTTTAGAATGCTCAAGGTGCTGGCGATAACAAAGAAAAACGAAGAAAAGAATCTATTCTTGATCTAAGCAAGTATTTAGAGAAGAGTATTCGAGTAAAATTTGCTGGTGGCCGAGAAGCCGCGGGAATTTTAAAAGGCTATGACCCTTTATTGAATCTTGTGTTGGATAACACTACGGAGTTTCTCAGAGGTTAGTATCTAAAGTAAATCACATTAGATTTTAACTTATACATTTGTAATATGTTGTCAAAGGTTTCTTTTATTATACTATTTATTTAACATCCTAAATGTTAGAACTTAATGTTGGTACCATATTTTAGTAGCACCACTGAGCCAGTAGGTTTTCATATTATTAGGTAAATATAATAAATTATTTTTAAATACTTTTTTTGTTACATTATAGTTTTAAAATATTTTTTTGCAGATCCAGATGACCCATATAAACTTCTAGATGATACAAGAGCATTAGGCTTGGTTGTATGCAGAGGTACATCAGTTGTATTAATATGTCCAATGGATGGCATGGAGGCTATTCCGAACCCCTTCATTGCACAGGAGTGACACACTTGCATTTTGTACTTTTAGGATAAGATTAAAATTATGATTAAGTAATAAATAAGGTTAAAAAAGCTATTAATTGCACAAATTCAAATGAACCTTCACATAACTTTACATATATTCTATATGAATTATAAATATTTAAAATATATATAAAACAATGTGTATAATGCGTGGGTATAGTAACTTATTATAATTTCAACATTCATTATTATATAGATTTCTCTTTATATGTAATGGAGCCTAAAGGATAAATCTTTAATACATAATTATGTACATTTTAAAGTACATAAAACTGGTAACTGTAATGTTATATTTGGTATCTTAACTTCTAAAATATTCTTGTCAGTCAAATCCAAATTCGTTTCTTATCCATGGGTAACTCTTTGGACAATCGGTGCATGTTATCATATATCTGTCATGTTCAAGCACTTTAGATGATAGTTTGCAAGTTCTTGGTTTATTACAAGCAATTTCATTTTCAATAAAGTGACGGGCCTTGCATTGCCATGGTTGAAATTTTTTCAGCTGGATCACGGGGGTTGGTCTTTTTATCCAATCTATAACTTCACGATATGTTACAAAATATGTATCTGACAGTCTTAGGACTTCACCTGAGAATCTCTGAAAGAATAATAAATGATTTTAAATTTAGGAAAATATTAATATATTATATTTTTTTTAAGTATATTCTATATGAATTTAGAAAATTCATATAGAAACAATTACATTTTTAGTATTTAATCTTTTAAAGAATTATTTAAAGTAAATTGACGAAAGAAGTATCAAAATTCTTGAATTCTCTTCTCTGAGCTGATGATGGTGATGACTTGAAAAAAGATGGTAAAACAAATCAGTCTTTGCAAATTGTGCCTATTTTGTGTGCTTCCAGTACTTTCAGGCTTACCATTTCTATGAAAAGATTATTTTTAACAGGCAATTTTTCCTTCAAAGTATCTAAAAGGTGGGAATTTGATTATTACCTACCTTTAATGCAGCAAGATACTCATTGTTTTTCAACCAAGTTGCATTTAGATGTATACCAAATGGAGCTCTGTTATTCAAATAATGCCTCTTGAAATTACTCATCAGTATATTGTACACATCATCACCATGTAAATTTGAGGGGCAATCCTCCAGAGTGGCACATGTATGATCACTATTTGATAATGGATTAATTATCATTTCCCATAATCCTGCATAACTCCTAGTGGGGCAATGTTGATTATTTTCTAAAATTTAAGTAATAAAAATCAGGTTAACGATAAATCAATACTTTTATGTATTGGTTTTTAGTTTTTTTGTGTGAAATGACTGTGTTCGACACCTCTAAGGAAAATTACGTCAATTTCATTTTAAGTATTTTCTGTTTTAAAGGAAAAACCACTCATTAACGTCTTAATATTATGTTCCCAAAATTTCATAAAACATTTTATGGACCTAAAAAGATTTTAGATTTACATAACGCCAAGTAAACGTATTTTTGAAAATCGTACGACATTAGGGCACCAAATATGATTGTTCTGTGGAATACCCCGCGAACTAAGCTTAAATTGAAAACGAACAAATATATGTATAATACAATTATGCAGTTTTAAATAACCTATAATACCTGTAAATAGCAAATATCGACATTTTTTTTAGAAGCTCTTGTAAACCTACGTTTTTCGACTTGGCGTAGTATTCCTTGGATGTATCGTATTGGCATTGAGGCCTGGCTACCTAAATTATAGTCAAATTGAGAGTCCCCGAAAAACGCACTGGGAGAGGATTCGATTTTCTTCACTGTGTAGTATATTGAGCAGTATTGATTTGAATTGACTGCATCGAGTTGATTGAGTGAACTCCAATGCAAATAAACGAAACGACAACACCGTGTTACAACAATGGAATCATCGACACTGGTGCCATCCCGCCAGAGACCGCCGGTATTCGATATAACGACCAAGGCTCCCGGCCAACTCCTCGCTACATAGCTCTCATGTTTACAAATATCAATTATTAAAATTAAATTCATATAATTATGAAAACAGGGCCTTTACTTCATTGGAATGAATTGCGAGCAGGAGGCTTACAATTTTGCACATGAGAACTATGAGAACGAAAAATCGAAGACAATCCTGTTCTTTAGTGTTCAAACTCCTATGAAACGATGGAAGACAGACACATTACTATTTGACGCTATCTGAAAGGGAGGACCATGAGGAGAGTGATGAGTGTGGAGAAGGCAAGTAAAAGTAAAGTATGCCGAGTAGCCGATGGAGATCTATGGTCTCTGCCTTCCCCTACAGTAAACAGGCGTGACGATATGTATGACGTGACGTGGCGCGTAATATACGATATTTATAGGCGGATATCTTGAGTAGTCCCCGTAACGGTGTCTGCACTCGTCGGCGGATAATGTGTAGTTATTTTAGGAGTTTAAGCAAAGAAATACTAGTCATTTCGTTGTGTAATAAATTTCAATTGATATTTATAGCTATATAAAGCTACAAAAATTGGAATATGGAACTTTCGACTAGGTATTGATATGATTTTCCCACCATATTTTTAAAGGCGAAAACAAATAGCTAGTCTTCTGTACAAAAATATGTACCTAGTTAGTAGTTATGAATAATCTTATCAGTATATATTTTTCTTCTTGTTTTTTTGTGGCAAAGGAAGGCAAACGAGCAACTGTATCATAGAAATTTGCAACACCAGAAGCATCATAGTTGCGTTGCCGCCCTTTAAGATATGAGGAGGCTTGTTTTTTGAAAATCTAAATGGTTTTTATTTAATTAACACTAAATATACCAGTCAAAAACGCAAATTATTTTTACTAACAACATATATACAGTAATATAAACTTTATAAAATTAATTCTTTAGTTATAACTAGAAAAGTCATGATATCATTAAGAAAAAAAAATATTACACAGTAGGAATTATAAATTGAAATACCGAAAACAGTCATTTTGACTGGTCTGGTATATCTAGTGTTAATAAAAAAGCACAGTTGAGTAAAGTTTATTAAATGTAACAACTTACCAGCACAAGTATGCGGCATTTTGTAATCTAATGTATATGGCCAGAATGGTAAATCAGACATTGGTGCTACGACCGTCGCATCATACACAAATCCAAATTCTTGCATCATTAAGAACTGACGGTTCCATCCTACTGAGAAATACGGCACGCGAAGGCCCCTGTGAAATATCAAGTCTGTTATATTATGAACATAAATGGGTTGATGTTATATTATCAACATAAATGAGTTGATGTTATATTATGAACATAAAATGAGCTGATATTATATTATGAACGTGAATGAGAGTGTTAAATAATGGTTTAATTTTAATTGTCAAAAGTCTGCGGTAATTCACTGCTGTACATTGGGTAGCCCACCTGACCTGATCTTAGATTGCACACATGAAGTTTCCACCAGTGGTTTTGCGCAGGTCGTTATTCAATCTAATTGGAGGGCGTCCCACATTGTTAGGCAAAAAACGGTCACCACTCCAGCACTTGTCTACTAACAGTTGTCGCTTATCCGACAAACGTGATCAGTTCCCTGCCCGTACTAAAGGAAACGATGTAGTTACCTAAAATCCTCCATCCAAACTCTACCAAAACGATTCACAACGTTAGCTTGACCAACCATTTCGTCGAACCAATCTTCGACGGTAGCGTTTTTTGTCCACCACTCTTCCGGACCGCGATGTCTGTAATCAAAGAAATACTTAACTAGTCGGTTTTATTATATATACATCAATGATAATAAAATCGTATTATACATCAATGAAAATAACCGACTAATCAATATAACGTAAACGGGAGCTAAGGGCGCGGAAATTTTAATTAGGAAAAATTGATAAAATATCAATACTATTAAGAATACAGTTCCAATATTGTTTTATTCTGAGAGTATTCTGGTTTGTTTATTTTTACGTCAGGTTTGATTTTTGTCACAATATAATATATTACGTACTGTCGAGCACGGGCTTTCCCATTTGTAGAGTCGACATTAACCTCAATACCTATAGGTCAAACATATCCCGATCCTCATATGGGAATTGAACTTGCGATCATTGACTCCGAAAACAGTAGCTTCGCCACTGAGCCAATTAGCTCGTAAGTCTTTGAATAATCGGAATAAATTAAATGAACGTAAATGCTATGATCTCAACGCACGTTGGTTAACTGCGAAATAGAAATGTTAGGTACACCTGTGCCATTAACCATTGCGATTTACGTTGACAAATTTACATCACAGTATTTGAATCGCTAATAAGTTGCAGTTGCATAAGGATTCAAAGGTTGTGTGAGCTCTCAGGATGATTTTAACTATAGTATATATGTAAACATCTACACATTGTAGAAACGTTGTCGGCTTTTGAGAAATTTGTGGGATTGTTTTTCGATTGTTCGTATGTCGTATCCATTTGAAAATACCGCTGGAAAGTACCTAGTTCCACAGAGTGGTGGCGTATGGCTAGAAGTTATGGAAAACGCGAACGCTCTAGTACGGTGTGTTTTTTCAACCACTCATCCAGATACTATGGATGAAACTTTTTTTTGTAATGAGTTGTGTGATAGTGGAATTCAGTAATTAATACAAACAATTCCTCGGAATATGTGGTATCCACGATAAGTCTTAAAAGATGCTGAGAGATGAGATATCCCTTCGCAGCTTTAAAGAAGCTAGCCGTTCCAAAGCCGTTTTTTTAGGGAAATAGCATTGTGATCTGATGGTATATAAAAAGGAAGAAATCGCGAGCACAGTTGCGAACTGGGAATAACGACGAGCCGTAACTCCACGACAAAGACTGTTTTTTTTTCTTTAATCGTGGCATCTTGCTGAAAACGTGAAAGATATCTCTTTAGCAGTAGATTATCCAGTAATTATCCAGTAATAGTTAACTATCTTAATAAAATGGGTTGATCAGTAAGAAAAATACTCGCACACGAGACTATCTTTTATAGGCTGGTGTCTTCACACCACCTGGTGTTTAGAAGTTAGGAAACCTGCCAGTCCATGACAGTCTTAATTAAATGATCATAGAGATAAATATATATTCAGATTATCGATAAAAGAATAGACACTTTGTGATGTATACATGCAGGCTTATTTCTTTATAATATTTAAGAACTAAGCCTTACACATCTCGTAAAGCCTGGCAACGCTTCTGAAATGCATATGGCTTTGCAGATGTATAGACATCTGCAAATTCGCCCATAGGGGCGGTTTTGATTGTCTTTCAACAGGCGACACGCTTATTAGTTGGCTATTAATAAATTTTAATATTACAAAATATTTTTCATTGCGACATACTTACGTTATAGAATGAACTCCGATTTCATGGCCATCATTCCAAAGTTTTTGTACATGGCGATAATTAGTGTATGGATGCGATACGAAAAAAGTGGCTTTGATTGGACATCCGTTTGGATTTTTCTGCTCTGCGGTAAACAAATGTTTGCTGAATACATCCCAGTTTTCGTGATTTATCGCTCCATGGAACGTAAGTGTAATCATTTGAGGAGTCTGAAACGTGGCCAGCGGTCAAAACGGAACTGTGAGTGGTCACGCGCAAAGTTCACGCGTGAATAATGGATGTAAACATACGTTACCTGACTAGGAATAAGATTTCCAGGTATTTCTGTTCCAGTTCTTGTGCAAAAGCAATCGGGCAACAGGCACATTTTGGGTTCGCATGGCTGTGCTGCATTGGGGTCGTAATTAACCTCACAACAGCCCTGTTTATGTAAACATATAAAATATATTAATTTATTTATTTTATTTTCTTTGTGACAATTTACAGGTGAAGTTAGATGGAGCATTACTATGCTCCATCTAACTTCCGATTCGGTCATTATTCAAATTCGGAATACATATATAAATACCCATAAATAAGTACATACATACATAACATATATATTTATACACACATCCATACACATAAAATATACATATATACACATAATAAAATAACATAATGTAAGTGACAGCAAGTGATGCTACTGCCCTGTAAAAAACATGTCGATTTGGTTCGTAATAAGTATGTTTATCCTTTTTTACTTTTTCTTTTTTATTTCTATATGTCTTGCCCAGAGATGAACTCGGGAATTCGTTATATACTTTTGGGCCAGTGTAATAAAGCGGCTACCTAATGTGGTTCTTATTTTCATCGTAGTTAGTTTCCTGTCTCTTACTGTCCTAGTGATGGTATGTGGTCGCTGTGTGTGTAGATCGTTATTTTTTTTCTTAATTGCCTTTAACGGGCATTTTTATAATATATTATGCATTTGTAAGTATGCGGTGTGTGCAAAAATAATAGGAATTTCGTAACTTTATGGGTTTTGTAATTTTGTTATGTTGGCGAATAAAACGTTTAAAAAGTCCATAAATTAAATAATCATTTTGTGTATTGTTCTGTTGACAACTTTCAAAATCGTTCCGTAATTTGATTCGAACGACTGTTACTTTAATTTAATTAAAAATTAAACAGAGAATTTGTAACAAATTTAATTAGAGTTAAAAAAAAACAAAGTTTAGCAATGTTTTAGTTATGTGAAATATTGATTTACATAGCCCCACAGTATAAAACCATAATCCTGTATAATGGACACCATTATAAACGCACAAATGACAAGATGGAAACCCAGGCTCGAAATAAATATCTGTAGACCATATATTATAATTAAACTGACGCGGACAGTGAACCCACGTCCACACGGTGATCAGTTTATTATTAAGGGGCCCTTTACGTAAACTATATATATTTTTTAAAATACGGTCATTCTGACAGTTGTATCGCATTAAAATAATACACTACTTGTTTAAA
Source organism: Baronia brevicornis (assembly GCA_031353405.1). Classification (NCBI taxonomy): domain Eukaryota; kingdom Metazoa; phylum Arthropoda; class Insecta; order Lepidoptera; family Papilionidae; genus Baronia; species Baronia brevicornis. The sequence continues at coordinate 46,684 of JASFAT010001652.1, read as the reverse complement.
AACTCATTAAATCTTATTTATACACTTCATAGTAAATTAAAAAAAATTAAAATAGACTTAAATTAATAATGGCTCTAAATAGAAAACTCTAAAATATCTTTATGCAATGTGTAGACTAATATGGGACAGATTTTACATATAGGTGGAGCTTTTCCTTAGTGAAAGTTAATGGGTCCAAGCATTAACGGAATCTTATTAGAAACGCTGTCAAGTCTTGCTTACGAAATTGCATGAGCAGTAAGTCGTGATATCGCAAAGAGATGGCACAGTTGCCACTGTTCAAATTATTGTCATGGGGTAATGGAAATACAAATAAACAATGGTGTCCTATTTTCAATGTTCGCTTCGAAATAAATATATGTATGGTATTTATTTCGAGTCTGGATATACCAATCCGCCTTGGACAAACATGATGGGTAACTCTTCATTCCCCCGAAAATGGAGACCCCTTTGCCTAATGCTGAAACATATACTGGCTGTGAAAAAATTAAAATATAAAATTTTTCCACCATTTAATTCTTCAATAGGACCTTCACTATTTAGTGTATTTTTATTATATTTGTTTTATTTTTTTCCGTTACAACTACATATACATGTCTTTTATACGTGTAATATAATTCGGTAATGAAACCAATTGACAATTAAATTTGTTTTAAATAACTTCATAGCTAATAGCTTCACAACATGAATGTGTACCCGTGTGAATTAATTTAATCAACAGGAAAATAGATCAACCATATATGCTATCTGTGTCCGATTTTCCCGTGTGATGTGCGCCTGGTTAAGTAAATTCGTAAATTAGTAAATAAATATTTTTGTACACGTTTTCTATAATCGAGGTAAAACGCGCATAACAATTAAAGTTGGTACAAAATAGCCAAGTAGGTATAAGTATATTACATTGTATATCTTCTCTTTTCAATCAACAGTCAGTGGAATGCCACGGCTGGGCCTTTCCAGAGAAGTGACACTTAGCCGGATCTTAGACTTCACTCATACACTTTCTGCCAGTCGCAGAATATTGCTACATCTAGGCGAGGACATTCCACACTAGTATGTTTATTAAGACACGGTCTACTGTCCACTTCAGTGCTCGTCTATTCCAACGGATATCGTGTCAAAAAGACCAGCCCATTACCACTTTAATTAGCTCGAAAACTATGTCGGTAACTTTGGTTCCATGGAGGATTTCTTCATTCCGAATCATATCTACATTACTTACTCGAAAGCTTTAAGAGCGACGCTGAGATTGTGAAGCAGAGACATTATTACCTTATCTTAAAGGATATTGATAATGTACATTTAACAATATGTGTCAAGTAACTAAATTAAAAATTACTTCGTCAGAAGCATCGTCGCAGTCGTTGAATCCATCACAGAAGTATTCTGCAGGTACGCATTTGTCATCAGAGCAACCGAGATGAGTTTCGTTGGCACACTTTGCTTTTTCCAAAAGTGGTTTTGGTACTAAGGTTTCTAAAAAATTTAAATTTGATTAAAATTTATGGGAAACAAGTTTGTAACATGATTTAGTTAGTAATAAAAAAGTTCTGTTAATATTGTTCTTTTAATCTGTTAATATTTATAAGCACTTTTAATTTTGAAAGAGGTTCTTCTCGATAGAATCAACTTTCTGAACCGATAGTAAAAAATATGACGATTCAAAAGTACTTTTAAGAAGTCGACTTTTTTATTTGAAGTTATGGATATTAATTTCATTATGTGAAATAACAGAAGTGTACATTCACATATTGTAGTTTCAACTGTCACTCTCACTTGCACTTGCATCCTGCTGTTCCTGCATTTTTGAAAAAAAAATGTTTATTTCAGAGAAATAGCTCGGTCATGTATTGTTCTATGTACAGTTTTAGATTAAAATCAAAAAAAATTAAAAGATAATAAAGATGGAATTTAAACCTGTTGATACATCACAATTATGAACATTCTGTTGCTTGTCACACAATTGACGATTGATATCGAAAATTAATCCTTGAGAGCATTGGAATTCGAACACCTCCTCATCCAAACATAGGTAATACTTAGCACACTCGTCTCTCGTCCACATGGTGTCTTCTGCCCGGTCTGGATTCCTAAAACGAAATGTATTTGCTTAAGCGAACTTTCTTCCCATACGTTTTGTAAAATTTGACTTCAATCATCAATACACTGCGGCACTCGTCTGCTGGACATAGGCTTCCCTCAAAAAGCACCACATAGCTCGATTTTCGCCTTGAAACTTCAATTAAAAAAAAATAATTATTTTATCACTATTGTAATAGGACTGGTCGTAAAAATTTCTTCCAATATCGTAAAAAACGACTATGAGAACAAATATAAGACAGGCAGCGGACTCTACCTAAGCAATAAAACTAATTCCTTTGATAAGCGTGGAGATACACACATTTATTATTTTAGAACTTCCTAGGAGACAGTTACAACTATACCCTAAGAAGATCAAAAATAGGTACTTAGTGAAGGCAGTGCGGTGAACTGCTGCGGTTGTTTTCATCAATCATGATGATAAATAAACGAAAAAAATGTAATAAATAAGCAATAAAATCAGAATATGTTTTGTCAATGATTGACAATTTTGAAAGACATGCGGTTACAGATATAGGCACTGAGGCAGCGAAAGTGAATTTCACAAGACGTCGGAAACGGTAATAGTGTGAAATACAATGGTGGACGGTAGCCGCTGTACGGACGTAGCACATTTAATATTAGGGTTGCCATTCAAGACATAAGTGAATTAATACATTAGTTTTTTGTATCACGTTTTTATTTGTTATTAGATGACCCAGTGAACTTCGTATCACCTACAATTTATTTAAGTCAAATTAACAAAAATGATATGTCATGGTAGGCTTATGTTTGCCTGGTATGTTAGTACTTAGGTATGAAATACTTTTCAAATTGCACGAAATAACACATCCGTTGATGATAAAGCCATCACGGACGCCATCTATTGAAAATAATTGGAAGTACGAAGAAGAAAAATATTTTTTTATTTTTTAAGGTTTTTTAATATTTTTTTCCTGTATTATAGAGAACAAAATAAAAAAAAACATTAAAACCAGTGGAGCTGTTTCTGAGGTTTAGCGAGACTAACAAAATAGCTCTCCATTTTTATATATATATATATATATATATATATATATATATATATATATATATATATATATATATATATATAGAAGATATATGATTAATGAGCCATTTGAACTCCAGTGAATCGTTCTAGCTTGAGAAAGTTTATTTAATTATTTTTGTGGAAACGAGCTGACCATCTGATGGTATAATAGGAATACGAAAATAGAAGGCAGGAACGGAAGAAAGGAGTTATATTACCTGCATTCAAGGTACAAAACGCGGTAACATAAAATATGCTATGAAGGTGTGCTATGTACTATGTAATATAGTATGTAGCGCCAATCGGCCAGCCGATTTGAGCGCTATTTATTATTTCTTTAAAAATGTTTTCAAATTAAATTAAATAAAATTGTTTAATCTTAAACAAATTAATACTTCTTTTTGTAAATAATGTGTATTTAATGCGTAAGAAAAATGAAGCAACCCTAGTCAAGGTTGTGGTGAAAGTTCTGTGGGTCAATATCCTCATGCACACTTTTCAAGGAAAATACATCTTAGCGTAATAGCCAGCGAAGCGCCTCGTAAATTATTTCGCGTGACTATTTAACAAAGGAAATAGCTTGTAATTGAATAATCATTTATTAACCTGTATAAAATTTTAAATCATGTGTATGATTGCTCGATTGGATGATTGACTGATTGGTATATTGATAATTACTTTTTTTATAGAGATCATATGTGTCTCATTACCAGACAAGGGGCCCCTCCATATTCGGAGGAATGGAAATTAACCCACTGATGCTATCCAAGGCAAATTGGTGAGACTCTAAAATCCGTAATAAATACCTGTACGCCATATGTATATTTATTCCTATGCGGGAATCGGACCTGCGACAAGTGACTACGAAATCGGTTTTTCGCCAGAGGGCTGATTTTAATTATTATATTTAAATTATTAAAATGTTAGATAATCTTTTATAAATATTTCTTTGATTTAATATTTGATGTGCTTACATAAAATAACAAATAAGTATTATTATAATAATACGATAATTATGATTAAACTGGCACTCCTTTATTATCTGAACATATTAAATAATCAAACACAGCAAACAATAGTTAAATTTATTAAATGGACTAATTCAATATAATCGAACTATTGTATTACATTCAATATTGTTCCTTTATATGACATTTTTCGTTTTTGCAAGTTATTGTTAATGTTGCAAATTAAATATTACAAAGTAAATACCCCTTTTATAAACTCTTTGGTTGTAAGTAGTATTATAGGTCAAATTATATTGCTGTCCTAATTTTTTATTATTATTAATATTCTCTTTTATTTACATAATTTTCTCTTAATAACAATATTATTAATATAAAAAAAAATCTATAAAAATAATATTATCATTAGGGTTATTAATCCTTCGTGGCGGGATAAACCAAGCACACGAAGGATTATGCTTCAAGGAAAGGAACCTTCTCACGATCCTAGCCGTGCACAATATGTATATTATAATTATTAATATTATTGTTATACTTTATATTTTAAATTTGTGTGTACATAGGTCAAGTAGATGTAATTTTATTTTCATTTTATAAATATACTGCACCTGTTAGATAGGTACGCAACTGAGTGGTACAAACAACTTTCTTTAATAAATAAAAAGTTAAGTTCTTGTGTTACAGCAAATAAAGAAGTGTTATTGAATTAAAACTTATTTTATATTCAAATAGAAAATAATTAAAATTTATAAACATAATAACACAAACCTGTAAAATCTTCCAGTTTCATAACATTTTATCGTATTTAGACTTCTCTTTTTTAGAAGTTTTCCCTGTATACCTGAAAATCATATTCCTTCGTTATATTTTTTATCTTATGCACTTCAAAATGAGAATAAAGATTTAACACCAGTTTACTTAGTAGACTTTACATTTCTATCAAAGCCATTAATTATCTTATATAAATATTACATTATTATATTATTAAGTATTTTTATTGAACGAAAAGCTACCTAACACCAGAGTGAATATAAAAGTTAAAGTCGAGATAAGATACAATCGTCGTTTAGCCATGTCTCGCGTTCGATCACCACTAATGTACTAATATCAACAAACCATTCATCGCCAGATCTTACTTTCTTTCGCGCTTGTAGGAAGTGGATCAATGTTATAAAATTATATAATTCAGGCTACATAGTAATAAATATTCAGGCTGAATCATAACACAGGAAAATATAGTTTTTCTCCAGCATTTTTTCGAGAACCTAATTGAGAGAACGTAAAATATTTTACTCGACTTTATAGTGTAAATAGTAATTTATTTAACTTTTATTAATTAGTTTGCTGTAAATTTTCGAATAATAGTTTTTGGTTATTGTGAACTTCACTTTTTATTAAAGGTCATGAGAAATTTGATGACTTATTATCATCAACATGGATTTAAAGTTTAACTTTAAATTGATTGACCGACAAACCTCTACAACAAAACTTGTGCTAATTATGTATTTTGGTTTCGTCAACTTGATTTGATGACATTAAATTGCTGTAGTCTTCTAGTTTGAATATTTTTTTACTCTGTGGTTTGTTGTATTAAGTGCTTTATGTTTATATTAAATATAGTATTATTTTAAAAAATGAAATGTGTGACCATGATTATAAAAATATTTTTTTTCTTAAACTTATATGGATGTTTGGCTACGTTGTCACCACCCACTGAGAAAAAGGCACAAAAAGGGGTAAAACCGCAAGAAGGGGCTAGGAAAAATAATGTTTTAGATCGCAAGTTGGTGGTAGAAAATCCTTTTGTAAGAGATATTATCAAATACCACGCAACTTATCACCAAGATGTTTCTTTGAGGAACTTTAAAAATTCTGTTTTAGGTTATGTGACACCAGTAAGTTACTATTTGACTAGAAACAATATTTCTTCGCTCCGCTACGGGGATCAAAACTAAAGTCTCCAGTTTTCTAATTAAAATTTATGTTTTAATGTGTTATTTAATTGATACTATTATTAATACAGACAATATTTAGCTTATTGTAATCATAATTTATAAAAACTCATTTTTTCATTGCAAGTATCATACTAATTATTTTTTAGCTTAAATACAAGCTACTTTACTTACCTTTTTAATACTATATACAATATCTTAAAGATGATTTTATAATGTTCTATGGCAGTTTTTGTAATTATAATTTTGTTATAGATAGTTTTCTATCAAGTTTTGTCAGTCCCTTTATCATACTTAACAATATGAGACATTAATAAAACAGGAAATTTTAAAATTAATAATTTATTTATAATCATTACTATAATATAATGTGATATTGTCATAATCATGTTCCATCATTGCTGTAATATTAAAAATATATTTTAGTGGAATAGTAAAGGCTATGATGTTGCAAAGACATGGGGTCCAAAATTTAACTATATTTCTCCAGTATGGCTGCAAGTCAAAAGACAATCTCCAAACATATACATATTAACTGGTTTGCATGATGTGGACAATGCATGGATGAAAACAACTAAACAAAAAGGCTCACAGATTAATTTGAAAAGTATGTTTAATAATTTAATTTCAGATTTTTTACTAAAAATCGTATGTTATTTTACATAGTGTAGAAAATTTTAGAACATGTTTATATTCCATAATTAATGCTATAAAATATTCTATCAAATTAAAAAATAACTAAGTCAATATCTTACACACAACTAGTTTTATTTAATTTTAATAATGAAGCATCCCTATAGAGAGACCCTTTATTTGTAAAGTGTATAAATTATTTCAGTACTCCCTAGACTTTTATTTGAGAATTGGCAGCCAACTGATCTGAAAGCATTTTTTATGGAGCCAACTGCACACACAGAACAAATAGCTTTGATTAATGAAATTAAGAAAGTATGCAAGCAATGGAAGTTTGATGGAATTGTCCTAGAGTTGTTCTCCCAGATTGGAAAGTATATAGATAAATCTGTGAAGTTTATTAAACAATTTGGTGAGTTTTCTATATACCTTACTGGTTTTTTGTTCTGATAATCATATTTCTTTTGTAAATTCAAATATTGATAAATGAAATATATGAATATAACTAACCATATATTAATCAACAATTTGCTTTAAGGTTCTGAAATGAATGAAGATGACTTGAAATTAATTTTAGTATATCCACCATTCCGTGGGTATCCAAGTGATGAATTTTTTATTCAAGCATTTAATGAAATCTATCCATATGTAGAAGCTGTGTCCGTAATGACATATGATTTTTCAAATCCACAAAAACCAGGTACATTTCTAATATTTTTTATAATTATAAGAGTATTCTTTAGCATAATTAGTCTCCTCATTAATAGCGTAATATGTAAAAAAATATCATCTTTAAAAATTATTTTAACACTGCTACATATGAGTGAGCTATTGCCCATTTTCAAAGGAATTAATTAAAAAATGTATTAATTTTAAATTTAAAGACGGATAAATTGGTTGTCAAATTACTTTAAACTTACATTGATCAATAAGTAAAATAAAGGTGTTTCCATCGTTATACCATTGACTCAGACATTGAAAGCAGAACTTCACCTAGGAGCCACTATGGTCGTTGTATACCTATACCTAGACTTTGTTAAATATCTAGTGTACATAGCTAAGCTATGTATTCAAAAATTTCATTTTTTCACGTTAAATCATTCTGTTACTATATTTTTATGGTTTTTAAATTGTTTTAGGTCCCAATGCACCACTGCATTGGATGCGAGTTTGTGTGGAAAAATTAATAGACAATGAAAAGAATCCAATTAAACAATCTAAAATTCTATTGGGATTAAATTTCTATGGAAATTCTTACACAGCAAATGGAGGTGGTCCCATTGTTGGCACTGAATATATAGAGCTGCTGAAAAACGCCAAAACCAATCAAGCTCTTATATATAACAATAATACTGCTGAAAATTACATTGAAGTCAGGTAATACAATCATCATATTTTCTTATTATTTAATGTTTACTCCACACTAATATAAATATTGTTTCAGGACATCACAGGGTGCAAAAAAAATATTTTACCCCACGCTGTATTCAATACAAAAGAGACTAGACCTTGCGCGAGAGTACGGAATGGGTGTTGCCATATGGGAATTGGGGCAGGGACTCGATTATTTCTACGACTTATTTTGATCTCTTGTGATATTATTTTACGTTAATAATTAATTATTTTAAATACGTATAAAAATATAAACGTGATAATTTTTATATATTTGTTTTTTTTTTAAGAAAGTACGTATACAATAATTAATTTACATTTTTAATTACAAAAAATAAATTATTGGAGGCTAAGTTTGTGGACTTATATCATAGGTTTTTTGTATTATAATAAAACAGTTTCGTTTGGTGAAAAATATTGTGTCTACTAATATTTAAAACATGAAAATATTATTTTTTATGAAATATATTCTGAAAAGGATCTATTTTACACATAAATATGTAATCAAATCAGTCTTTATATTAAATATTACCCATAAAATATATACAAACATATTACAGCTGTTCTGTAGATACGACTTAAATATATAACATAGATTATATTATGAAGCAAGTTGAGGCTTTTTCTTCAAATCCATCATAGACTGAGGACCCTTCATTACTCGGTGCATCAAGTCCCAGCACATTTTCGCAGGAAGCAGACTGCAATTAGAAGCGAAAACAGTTTACTTAGAAAAGATAGTATCAGAGTTTCTATGATTAATAAGGTTTGCAATAGGAAATAAGCAGAAAACTAACACGATATAAAAACTTACACTACATAAAATTATAGTGTTAAAAAGTTTAAGTAATAAAGTACTGATCAAAGATTGCTAAAAATGTACACTCTTCCAAAAAATTGACTTATGAGTAGGAGCTTTGTACTAGTGCGTCTGTTTCAGTTAGCCTTTAGAACTGAAAGTTACCAGATTGCCCTATCCACTCTTTCTTCGCTCTTTCTCTCAGATTTATACTTTACTAGCTGATCCGATAGACGTTGTCCTGGCTTAGCTATAAATAATCTATTCGATCCTTCTTTAATTAAAAAAAGTTATTTCAAAGCGTTTTTTTTTATATACGTTTAAAGCGAATTGTCAAATGCGCAGTTTCAATAGTCATTATATTTTTTGAAATTCTTTAAGTTTCTACAGAATTTCCTAAATTTTTTTCCATAAGAACCTTCTACAAAGTATTAGAAAACTTGTAAAAGAGATGAATGAAATGCGTAAAGTCGTTCTCAGTTATAGCGTAACTAAGGGACATAGGGATTCATTTTATTTGGTGATAGGTTTGCCTTAATTATACGTTTAAACAAAAATGCTAATTTATTATGACAGTTGCGCTTCCCTTTCAGTTTCGAGCGAATTAACATTCTTACCATTTAAGCGGCAGTAAATATCTGACTGAGCCAGGCATGATGCAATTGACTTCGTTCTTTCTGATGGAGTCGATCATGGTTTCCGCCACGTAGTCAGGCTCCAACATGGGCATCAGACGCGGTGTGACGCCATCAAACATGCCCGTGTTTATGTAATATGGGCACACCAGGGTGGCGTGAATTGTGTTGTGACCGTGAGCCTGAAGAAATATATTTTTGTTATAGTGGATCAAGTGAACATGTGTAGGTCACCTGATGGTAAGTGATCACCGTCGCCTTTCGACGTCTGCGTTGCCGCAGACGTCCTAAATGCGACGCCGGCGTTTCGCGAATGAAAATTGTTTACGACGGGTAATCCGATGGTAGAACTATGCTTTTTGCTTGTGATTTAGAGTTAGGCATTGAAAGAAACAAAAAACTTTAGTCAACAATCCACAAAACAGTACAAAAACAGTAAACAAAGAACAGACATTTAAAAAAAAGAAAAAAATATGAAAGAAAAGATAAATAAATGTAAGACTAAAATTATAACAAACAAAAATATAAAAAAAAATGCAGTATGGATTATGAAAAGGTACACACTCGGAAAAAAGCCGCGGCTAAGTACAGCGCGGATATTACTTAGCTAAATCTATATCTAAGTCTTTGTAGTGTTAAAAACTATATTTAAGGCAAATTTTATCATATTTATTTGTTCATATTGTTAATATATGTAACATGAATGGAAAATGAAATGGAACTTACCCTGAGTTCGGTAAAAAGACTTTCATGAAAACCGACAGTGGCGAATTTGGTGGCGCTGTAGTCCGTGCATCGATAAGTGCCCAATAGACCGGCTACAGAACCGACGGTCACTATGTGACCTTTACCCGACTTGATCATGTCAGGCAGGAAGGCTTTCACGGTCTGAAATTATTATTATAGTATTTGTGCGGCTTTATTTATTACCTAATTTAAAACGATCTAAATAGAGAAGAGGCTAAGTGTTCCCTTGTTGAGGCAAGGATCCGTCGATCCTCGATTCCTGCATTAAGATAAACATTTGTTTGGCCTATAGATATTTATTGTGAGTTTGGAGCCTCACCACTTCGCTTGTGCAAGATGAATTGGCGGGTCACCCATACTGATTAAATATAGGCCCTATATGTATAGGTATATTTATTACGCAATTTAAAAAGACCTAAACAGAGCAGAGGCTAAGTGTTACCTTTTTGAGGCAAGGATCGTGGGTTCGATTCCCCTTGAGGATAATTATTTATTTGGTCTATATGTATTTATTGTGAGATTGTATGTTTTTTCTTATCATTGTTTATGATGGTACCCACGACACGGATTTTTATTATAGTGTTAATAGTTAACGTGGTAAATAGAATCTCAACTCAATTTAGTCCATTTAAGCAATAGTATCATTAAGATATGTCATCACTAACATCACATTACAAAACAGAGTTATACAACAGACAGACAGATGGATAATAACACTATTTTTTTACGGTTTTGGCTGCAAGAATATATTTTTTTTAAGTTGCGTCAACTACCAATGGGATGTAATATCTATGTCTTTGTTATTTTTATTTCCTATGTTCATTTAGGAATTATGAATTATTACGAATTACATTACGAAAAACGAGTATATTTATTTAATACTTGTAAATTATATATTTTTTTTATGCAAGAGATAGGCAAACGAGCAAGCGAGCAAGTCTGATGGCAAACAACTGCCCCCGCTCACAAACATATGCTAACGCTAAAGGCACTGAAAATGCGTTTCCTACTTTAGGGAAAGTATTAGGAATAGTATTTAAATAATGGGAAGCACAGAAGGAAGTAAAGGAAGGGGAAAAGATTTAGGACTCCGGATCCCTTCACTCACCGTATGAAAGCGGTAATACAATAAAATGCTAATATTTAACGCTGATATTCTTAGATTAGAGTACTTCCCCGGTTCAGCCAGCCCATTCGTGTTACTATGGCTAACTAACCATACACCTTAAAAAACATTTTTCTTTAATAAGAGATAATTTTTCTTTTAATAGTAATTAGAACCATAGTAGTACGAATGGCTTGACTTGAGAAGTAGCACACTAATAGAATATCGGCGTTAAGTGGTAGCATTTTATTATATATTATATTATATATTTGAAATTTAATTCAATATATTACCTTATTAAGCTCCTAATCGATAAGTTACAACATATGAAACCTTTAAAAATGTATGCGATACTTACCCAGTAATGCGACAGTATATTGACCTTATACGTAGTTTCTATGGCTGTGTCGCTGAGTTCCAGTAAGGTATCACCGAATACTGTGCCAGCGTTGTTGATCAGTACATCCACTTTCCCGACCTGTAACAAATGTTTGAGACTAAACAGTGTATCGTTTTCTCCATGAACATTATGAGAAAATGTTAAGGAATATTTTGCGCTAAAAGTATTTAAAAAAAACAACGATTCAGGCATAAATCGAATCTATCAGCCAACACGCCTCTGGTCATAGGTGAATTTTGCTCCCACATAGTTTTGCGCATACTATGTATCTTAAACAAAGCAAACCTCCGGATTTAACCCTAAAACGAATCTCTTCTAGTCAACTATTGACAAACAAAGGATGTGTTAGGGTAGATTATTGTTAATTATCTTAGAATGTAAAAACCAACCTCCTTTTTTACTCTCTCTGCAGTCTCATAGACCGCTGCACGATCTGCAAGATCCACGACATAGCTCTTAACTTCATAACCCTCATCTGTCAGAGCTCCACAAGCTTTCTGCAAAGCTGTCAAAACGGTTAACGAGTTATGCGATATATATTAGAAATAGACATATTGTTTTTTGTATATGAATATTATCAAGGCAGCGTTAAAAATCTTAAAATATCATCGACAGCCTGCAGAAGACATACTATATTGACCGTACACTTTCCCCAAGACGTGCCACCTAGAATGATTTTCGGTTTTACGAATTTCGGTATGTCTGGCATACTTTCTAGCTTCACTAACGTTATAGTGTGTTGCACTATAGTAAGCGATGTTCATTGTATATGGGGATGGTGTCACTTAGGTGCGCTATCGAGATGCGTTGTGAGGAGACGCCACTCATACGATAGTTACAAAGACGTTTATTGCTTTTGTAATATTGTGTCTGGTGATGGGTGCGGTGAGTGAGCTTGCGTCTGTAACAGCGTGTCCTATGACTTCAGATGATGGAGGTATATTGGTGGAGATGTCTGCTTGGGTTATATGCAGGCCTAAGGGTTGACGGTTGTTTAGGCATAAGTTGTATTGACGCTTGTTGCATTATGTAACATTCAGTCGACAGTGGTTGCTGGACATATCGTTGGCTTAATGGTTATTTCCTGCGCTTCAGTGTGACACTCTTACCGCGAACAGACTGACGGACTGACTTAGTTTTGACCAAGTCGGGTTCCCCTATTACGGAACTGCAGACTGTCTGTTGTCCAGTCTTCTCTATTTTGCAAACATATGTGAATGAATGTAAAGCCCTCATTAAATTTCACACTTAACTTGTTATGACAACTTGTTGGTGGGTGAGGCAAACTTGATCGAAATACATACAACTCAACGTCAGTTATACTCTACCTGATGGCTAAATTTAATATATTATATTTTTGACTATATGCACGTGACGATGGTTGGTGGAGCGATGTGTGTCAACCTTAAGTCGGGAGTGGAGATTGATGTGGGGAAAACTCACACAGTTGTGGTATATCCCGTGCAACGTTGGACGCCCCACCCCTAGAGGGAGCGGAAGCTTGTGACACATGCTCTGCGGCGGAATGCCGTGCTGACCTTGTTCATTGTGATGATGCCTTATCACACACTACACAATCAATGTGTCTGCAGTTGCAATGGTCTTGGGGGGAGGTGGCGCACAAGGAGACCCGAATGATGTTGTCGTACCTTAGTGACGTTCATTTATCCTGGCAAAGCCGCTGGACAGGATTGTATACTGTATGGCAGTTATACGCATGGACATGCGAGACTTCGGTCAAAGTTTGTGCTTACACACTACCAAGGGGCAAAGCCCTCTTTATGCTGGTACGCCAGTTATGTTGTGGACTACGGTCCTATCGGTTCCTTCAATGCCCAAACCTTGTGGCTGGGGGGCGTCGTACCTTAAGGGATGGCGGCTACCGATGGGTAGCGATGGACGAGCTACCCTTCTTTATCATTTTTTTATAAAAGTGATAAAGCCCGACCCTTGTATCGGGAATTTTATTGTAAATATTGTGAGCCCTTTACAAGTGGAATTAAAGTGTGTGATCCCATAGCGAAGACTATTAAAGAGGATCTTTATGACTTGCTTCCTTCTGGAAATAAAATATGAGATCCTATAACAAATGTTATATAGAGGATAAATATAACTAGCCAATTCTGAACATAAATAAAATGGATATTATAATTTAATAATTATAATATCCATTTTATTTATGTTCAGACCCAAAAGTGACATTGAGCATACTGGTTAATACCAGTATGCTCAATGTCACTTTTGGGTCTCTGATCATTTAGGTGAATATTCATTCTTCCAAGTAATGTCTAAAAGAATCACAACGTAACAGAAGGCCCTAACTAAGACGATCACGCTAAAATATTAATAATATGCCTTAAATATATAACCTTGGAAAGATCAATATCACTTTCTTGGTCACGTATAATAAATAAGTAATTAATTTTATTTATTACTTAAAAGTTTATTTTCAAACAAAACACAGAGGCGAAGGGGACGAAGGTTACAGTATGTATGGCCTACTTATATTTGTATCTCTTCTATAAATAAATATCAGACATACTTTTTCGAGTTTGGAACGTTTGTTGTGAAGTCGTCTGTCAGTGGGGTAGAAAAGTCCTGGACTGGAGATCGTGTCTTGATAAACTTAGACGATATTTCGTCTCTTATTAGAGATTTAAAATTAGTGTTGAGTACAATAGAAAAATCTTACAATCTAATCGAATAATTATAACCATTGCTGCGAAATAAAAAATGATTTGAACTCACCTTCCTTGTTGATATCCCATATGACGACCCTGGCACCTAGCCTTGCTAGCTTTATTCCAAGTTGACGTCCTACTCCACCCCCTCCGCCAGTCACAAGTATAACATCACCTTTGAGACTTTTCATAGGCCTTATAGCATTTGGTACTAATGTCCAAAACAGCGACTCTATGATGTAGTAACATGATAGCAGAAGAAATAAAACCGTATCCTTCGCAATATCGAATATGCTTGCCATTTGTGAAGGCGTGTGTATCTTTGTACCTTCCAGCATCATAAATGGCTAAAAATAAATAAAAAAATCACTGTGTAAGTCCGGAGAGATGAGATATTACTTTCGCTGCGTGGTTCTCCACATTCAGATTTTCAGAGGCATCCCATTTATCCCCGTTGGGGTTATATGAGGCAACTATGGCAACAAATATCAGTAGACGAGCAGTAGCATCTGCCTGAGTAATAACTCAATCTTCGAAATGGGGAGACACGTCTCCAGTAGTCATATATATTTGGTTTGTATAAAAATGTCTAGCATTGAATTGTTATGGCTGTATTGATAATGACGATGTTTTCTCTTTTCGTGTGTTTTAAAAAAATAAGTGAACATGTAAATGGTTCATTTTAATTTTACGAATATTTAATAGGTAGTATACAGTGAACGGTAATTTTAATTTAGTAAATATTAGTGTCGAATGAATACGTATCTGCCATTGCTAGTGTAGACAAAGTCCTTATAGAGAGCTAAGGCCAACTACTTTTCTTAGCGCTGATTGAGTGTTTCAAATAAAATTCATATAACAGAGTATCTATATTATATTAATTATAAATATAATTATATAAAAAGGTTTATAAGGTAAAAATAACTAATACGATTAGAGGTTGCGTTTATGATCTAACATCTTGGGTTTAGTTCATCTATTAGCTTTTTTGGAAAGAAAAAATATATTTTTTGTAGTATTAAAAGGCGGAAAAATAAAACAGTGGCAGTTATAAACCCAATTTTTTTTTCACAACATATCTAAAAATAGTTAATCTCTAAGTATAGAATAAACGATCGAAGGGAGTTCTTCTGCATCTCATAAAATTCAAGTTTTGGATATATTTCCTCTTTTTTGGATATCTTTCGAATGTCGTAAATTTTAAATGTGAACGATATATCATTTATAAATAGAGTCAGGAGAGTTTACTGTTGGACATTGCCCTCCTTCAAAAATGAGAGGTGTCTTGTAGTAATTCCAAAGCTTGATGATGTAATGCGCCTAGCATTACATCTATGTTATTGGTACGCAAACAGAGCACGTTTTTTGATTTCGACCAAATTTTGAAGCCAATACTCACATACACATCTCTGATACCCATAATTAATATTTTTTTTTTAATTAGAGTTTTTAGAAAAAAAATTAAAAGGTGTTTATCGTATTTCAGAGCAAAGACCACATTGTTGATGGTGAAAATTAAATGTCTTTCAATTTTTGAGAGTACCATATATAAACTAAAAGGAAAGTCAATCTGGATATGAGATATATTAGGTCGGGGTAAAAGTATTTTCGTATTTTGAATGTATTATTAGTAATCAAACCTCTTTGGCTGTACTGAATGTAACTGGCTGGTTTTAATACCATATTAAATGTGACATTCTGAAGATGCAATAAATAAAAAAAAAAACTTCCCGCCATTTTTCAGTTGTTTTTCAAGCAAGCAAAATGAACGTATGTGACGAAGAAATTCGGTATATTTTAAAGTTTTATTACAAAAACTGCGACGAACGCCGCGAATAAAATTTGTGCGGTTTACGGACCTAATGCGGTATCAATATAATAGCATAATAGCAAATATGCGGTATCAATATAGTAGAGTAATATAATAGAGTAGCACAAATGTGGTTCAAGCGTTTCAAGTCTGGAAATTTTAGTGTGAAAGATGAGGTTCGCCCTGTCACAGATAAAATCAGTGCTATCTTTGAGAAAGTGGAGCAAACTATCGATTGTTGAACAAGTCATCGATCAAAACGGCACATACATATTATAAATAAATAAAAAATTATACCTAAAAAATATATTTTCCTTTGTATGAACAATACGAAAATACTTTTGCCCCGACCTAATATATACATATATGTACCTTGAATACATATTTCAAATATTGTTACGTACTAAATAACGTTATTTTCTCCTTTAGAAAAAAAAACACAATGATAATGTATTCTTATAGGGTCTTAAAATGTAAATGCATCTGACATTTCGGGGATAAGCTACATAGTACATAAATATTTTGGTAATGGCCTATTAAATTAAATTCTCATAAAATTGCAATGAGAAAATAAAAGGATGACAAGAAGTCATTTTGTGAGACGTGCAGCTTCCGGAGATTTCGAGTTGTTTATTATAATTAATAATCAGTAATAGGCTTGACATTTCAAAAAATTAAGATGCATGTCGATAATTTCAATATGTCTATAAGTGCATTCACATTTATTTTCATACAATTTTGTATTCTGATTGAGATGGGAAGTCAAAATATGTGGAGAATGGGGCTAGTGTCACAATACATACATGTTATTTTTATGTATTTAGTTAACAATTATTGTCATACTGTGTATTACTGTTCTACCAGAACTTGCAATGGACTTTTGCAGTCAAATTTATAAGTCACGATACACGGACTTCTGTTTTACGTCTCAATCGAAATATATTAAATAATTCGTCATCAGAATTAAACACATTAAATAAAAAATTAGTTCATTATATATATAATAAAAAAATAAGTTCATAATAATATGACTCAAAGAGAAGAGTTCTATAGAATTATTTGAGAGTAAATATTTATTGTACAATATTAGCTGTCTGTCTGAGTTGTCTGTGTATCGTGTATACAATAGAAAGTATTCTGAAAGAAAGTGGAGTCTAAATTGGCAGTCAGCAGAAAAGCAGGTCAGTTTATTTTCCCATTAAAATATTATTTATGTGGTATTTTTTCTGCCATACACGATTTTGTTATTTTATGAATATGATTTGCTGTTTGGTTCCTAATTTAGAATAAGGCCACCTCATTTCTCCTCGTGTGTGTTGTACAGGTTGACTATTGAAGCAAATACCAGTAGAAAGTAAACAAAAACCAATCTTTGATCCCCAAATCGCCCATCCATCGTGGGGTCAACCGAAAGCCCCTCAATTTTGAGGGAGGTCAATGTTCAGTAATGCACGGTACCTAGGGCTGATGATATAATTGACAGTGATGAAAATATACTTTATTATATAAAAAAATATTTTTAATATATATATTTATTTTTATTTATATGTATATAAGGAAACAAAGAAGCAAGTTTGTTCATGAACGTTTGAAATATGTTAATTATTTTTTTTAAGAAACTTTGTATGTCAGCACTCTTAATATTTAATTATCGTTGATGCAAAACTCATTAACAATGTTCAATGCTATCGTATTATATTTATGACTTTAAATGGAAAAGATGTTTAAAGCCACCACAAAATAACGTAATGGCTCTATTAAGAAGTTAATTTATTTATTATAACTATCACTATCAGGAAACATTAGTTAAACATGTATCTTTTGTTGTAAAACATCTTAATAGAATATCGAGCGATATAGAATATCTTATAAATAAAAAAATGAAGCCAATCAAACACTTATCTTAAAATTAAATGTACGCACAGTAACGCATGTCGGGTACAACTAGTAAGTAAACCTTTAAAAAAGAAAAAACAACCTAAGGTTTTCTATAATTAGCAATATACATTTTTTACGGTTGATATTATGTGGTTGTTTGGAGATATGGTCATATGAAAAAAATATGGTATTAATTAATAAAACTACAACACATAAATGAGATTAATTATAAAATAAAAATTGTAATCAAAAAACTTTTACTCAAGTGTACCAGTAAGTATGGAAAATATAACTTATTTTTACCATTTTATAATTGCTCTTGACCATATTAATTTTGTTTATTGATATATTTCAACGAACTAAGAACTCGCTGACATATTTGAAATAAATATATTTTAATTTTAAAAAAAAACATCAACAAAGTTTACCCTTAAGTTATAATTATATCGCTTACTATAATAAATTCTTAAAATTGGTAACCATAATAATAAGGATTAATAACCCATAATATTATTTTTAGAGAGTTTTTGTGTTATAATAATATTATTTTTAAGAGAGAAATATGTAAATAAAGGTGATATAAAGTACACTAATACTTACAATAATGTAGTTTTAATTTTCCCCTTTAGCTGTATTTCGGTGTAAATCAAAAATTTTAAACCCGTTGTAGTAAGTAGAACTACGCTTGCCGGTCGGATCGTAACTGCGCCGCCGGCCAATGCTCCACTCTTGGCGCTTTCTCCACTAACGGTATCTGTTATTACTTTTCGCGTAGGGTTTTTTCTTTTTTGAAGAAATATGTGCATTTATACATATTATTTATTCTTACTATGTAATACCAGGATTGTTTGTTTCGAGCATTGCTAGGCGGGTCCTGGCTTTGGTGATTGGCTCTCATCGTAGAGTAGCACACCACATTTTTTCCCGACATACGAGGCGATGAATGGAGCTAATGCTAAATACGAGTAAATGGGCAGCAAAAAGTAAAAGCAAAGCTGTCCCCAATGCACCCGCCAAACGTTAGGATTATGGTAACAGTCCAGCAGTGAACTGTCACAGATGTATAGATGATAATGATGTTTTTGCTTTACCACATATTCTTTTTTGTTAATACAGCTAGTATTCCAATAAAAAAAAATTGACACGATTGAAATCGAAGAAGAAATTCAATAACGAAATTTCAGTTGATTAATTTACTTTGAATAATTGATGTGTTTTATGAAATTAATTATAAATTAATAGATTTAGCTTAAGCTTTATATTCTTAACACCTAGAGCCCTGCAGTAGGCAGTGCAGTTGTCTTATGTAGATGCCATTATAAACACACAAATATCAATGACAATACCCAGATTCAGAATAAAAGTGAATCTACAGAGAGTAAAGATACAATTATTTGTCGTTGTACAGTAAAAGTAGGCCAAACAATTATTTGTCGAGATACGGGAAGCGAATCCTCGACCATGAGCACAGAAAGCAAACACTACGTCACTGTGCCATTAGAATCCGTAATTAACTAAGCTATATCTAAATAATTCGTTTTTGTAATGTGTATTTCATAACGTATTGCAATAAAACCCATCCGAGATGGCCTTATTTGGAAATATCGTGCTTTTCGTTCTCATATATAACAGTTTTGAATAGGTTTCTAAAAAATAATGTTACATTGATTGTAAGTTACACCTTTAAAATTAAAATCTTTAAGCAATAAGTGTAATGCTATGAATAAAATGGAATATATGTTTTTTAAATTTTATAATTACAATATAGGTATTTACTTTAATGAAATTAAAAATATTAATTTATGTTTCAAAGTATTTGCCTCACGAGATGACTAAAATGTATGGTAGTGTGCTCACTAAGAGCTGTAGTAAAACTATCGGGACAATTTCAGTGGAAATAAGCTCGAGAAATACCTAAAGGTATTAGGGCTTTTTTATGGACGTCTACAAGCCTAAATGTCTAAAGCAGTACTCCTCAATACTGCCTGTATCGTCCGCCGGTTTCTTATCATGTCGGCTTAACTTGCGGCCGCATGGACTCCTTATTCTGGGTCTCCAGGTCAGATGACGATATTTGTATTTATTTTTTTATGAAATAAAAAACTATATTCAATATTTAACACAATATATGATAATTAAAGACGCACATAAATGTTGTGATCTCTGAAGTGAAACTAGAAAGAACTGGAATAATATCGATTAAGTAAAGTATAAATTTATATACATCATACTGTGCGGCGTAGGTCTTTTTTTTTAATTTTATCAGTAGGCATAGAGAGAAGTTTATAAAGATGTCGTACGCATTTCATTTCAAGACGTAGAATTCCGCAGAAGGACTTTTTAGTTTTAATTCAAACTTTTTAAAAACGTATACAAAAATATTGAAATGCTAATGCTAAGTAACAAATAAATGAAAAATTTAACTAATATCATAAATTTTAAGTTTATCTGGAAGCAATAAGTATATTACTGCATTATGTTTAATGATATAAAAAGTTGTTCTGAAATTTTCTGTAACATATAATGGCTAGTTTAAATAGTTTCATTTAGTGGACAAGTGTGATTTTTTTTTCATTTGTTTGATAGCAATTAGTTATAACTATTATGCCAGTGTCAAGTAAAATGCAATAATATCCAATCTCTTAAAATGTAACAAGTCAGCTTATCACGTTACGTCGTGATAAAATGGTGGCTACTTTATCAAAGCCTTCTATGGAATTTTTCAATCAACTTAAAAAGTTATAGACGCATTTATTTCATATAACGTCACTTATACGCCTTAATCTAACTATATTGCATAATACGCCACCACAATTAAACAATATAACTGATAATAATATAAGATTATGGAAATGAAATAAAAATCCAACGTCATTGATGTAAGTTGGCGGGAAAAGTCCAGAAATGTGATTGCAAAATAATTACTAGATTGGCAGTTGTCTTTATTTGAAATACAGACACACAAACAAATTGGCTCAAAAATTAAATATTAAATGATTAAAAAAGAAAATAATGTGTATTCTTCAGAATAAAAAAAGTCTTGACTCAGCCTTCATTTTTGTTCGGTGCGCAAAATACTGATATTCTGCCATTCTGTTGTAGTAATTTGTAAGAAGAGACGATAACAAAGAAGTTTCTAAGTTGTATCTGGGTCACTCATAATAATCTTTTATGTTTAAGGCAAAGGCCACACCGAGAATGAAGACAAATCGAGCTAAGATATTTTAGCTTCACTTGTATCGTCTGACTATAAGAGCTAAACGATGTTGGTCTGTACTGAAAATTAGGGTCAAACAATGACAGTAGATAGATTGTCACGCTGAACTCTTTCTTTGCCTGCGCGTTTAGCTAGAGTTGTCGGGTTCCCAGCTTACAAATCATCTAATGTAGTGTGTGGTGTGAACCGAATTTTGAAAGCATGGGGTAGATTCATGAGTGTAACTAAACAAACTAAGCTTCGTTTGGCTTTTCAATGTCGGCGTGGTCTGCACCTTATTAAGTATAACGAATTGCGGGTACTGAGATTTTAACTATGTGCATGCAACTTATGCTAATGTTCGGATTACAATGGATATTTGCGTTTAAGCAGGTATATATATGACATGGTATGTCGTTTTGTATGCAGATCTTGTAAAATTGTCATTAGACGAGGTCAAACACGCTTGTTCTATACCTTCACATAGCAAACAAACGACGGCCTAAACGGCTCAACGGCGAAGCTGTAGCTTTCGAAAACCATGGTCGAGGGTTTGATTCCCGCATCGGAGGAAATATATGCAAAGCCTATAGGTATCAAAACGCCCTGGACAAACGTGGGGTCCATTCTCCCAGAAATGCAAAGGAACCTCTCCATTTCTGTATCTCCATAGTGGGATATTTATGGGTTGTCAAAAAAATATTTCAAGTAATAAAATATTTATTTTATGCTGCCGCACCATATTTTAAGTACCTATTTAAGCTTTTGCAAGGACTAATTTTTTTAAAGCTCGAACAGGGTATCAAACCAATTTTTTGTGTTACCCCGTTGTATGTTTAGTTGTAGTTCACTTTCACCGGAAGAGATCTTGTTCATCCTGTTTGTCCTATATTAACAAAGTTTTGATTTACTGTACTAAAATTTTTAAATTAACCTTGTACCTACCCACTGCCTGCATTCTTGGAGAAAAGATCCTTCAATATTGGGATATAGAATTTCAGGTAGTGCCTTAGCTTGGTGATAGACAAGATGAGGTCTGGGAGATTAGTTTTTATCGCCCAGGCATGGACAATATTTTTGCAGGGCCAGTAGCATTGCATCTCATGGGCGACGGTGATTGCATACCATAAAAAACGAGATTCCAACGTAAAAAATAAGCTGCTTACTTACTGCGGTGGCTCAGTAACTCGACGTGGATCTTGGCCTACGAAACAAGAGTCCATTTTTCTTTATCCTGCGCCAATTCCTGTCAATTACTGACGGCCTTCAACTACTTGGTCGACACAAATATTCTCTCTTTACACTCCGATCCTTCCTCGTTCGCTTGATGTGATCGAGCCAACGAAGTCGATGCGCCTTGATTTCGCCCATAATGTTTGGCTGGCCTACCACGTCTCCTATTTCGGTGTTTCTTCGGATTCTATATAATCCATCTATGGATATGATCCACATAAAAAATTACATATCATGAACGTGCATAACTTGCAAAGAATACATCATACAGATTGAATATTTCTCACAATACCAGATTGATGATGATAAAATGTATACATACTTACATAACGAGAAACCACACGCGAATGGGTGCCATTTAATAAATAATGTTTTTTGCAATATTGATACCTGTCTATCATACTATTGCACCGACAGACCATTACTAATGGTTTATAGGTGCATTTGGTATTTCGACCGCTATTAGTATGAATGCACTTTTTAATCTGTTTTACAATGAATAATAACTTTAAAGTTTTACAGTACACAGTTCGTAAGACTAACTGACTGAGATCAAAAAAGTATTTAATACAGTGGAACTGACTTTCGTGTAGATATGATTCCTTAATATATAAAATTTTGGAATGTTTCATTTCGATAATGGATATGCTTATCTTACTAAAATACAATCCGATTATTACATTTCTATTTGGTTTGGTCGTTCATTAACTTAATGAATCTTGATGATTGAAGTGACTCGGGTTCTTTTAGGTGACTGTGAATAATAAACGAGGAAACCCACTTCTACATCTTCAAATAATTTAAAAAGGAATTAATTTTTGTCGGATTTGATAGATAATACACTCAACACGGATGCTTTCTTTCCTCCAAGTAATAATTTAATGCATGCCGGATATTTATAAAAAACTGATATGATACGATAGCCCCAATTTAGCTTAACAATTAAATTTCAGAATTTTACAACGCTTTGATGAGTTTTCGAAAATATTTTAGTTAAAAATTTTCGTATAGTTGCTTTTTATTCTCACAAACCGCAGACCATGTGGTAAATATTATATTTACATTATATTTAATTAATTTAATATTATAATTACTTACATTTTGTGTAATTTTACTTGATTAATAGTGTTCAAGATGAAGCGGGCAGCTAAGAACGCCATTTTCATAGTGGCAGATATAAAAAATAATGTTTTACTTTTTTTTTTCTTATTATTCAATTGTCAACTTACAAAATTAAATGACTCAATAAGCTAATCATTATAAAGTAACTTTTATTTATCATGCAATAAAATACGCAGAAAAGATTAGCAAAATAATCCGGTAGGAGATTACACATCACCCCTACAAAATTCTGTGAGTCCCACATTAACCTTTGGGGTTCTCATTTAAAGGGTTAATGTCAATGTCCTTGAAAATAAGAATTTGAATTGAATATTATGTATTTTATTAAATAAAAACTACAATTATTTGACACTAGCGCACTCTAGTATTACCAACGTAAACTTACAATTATGGTACGCAAGATACTTTATATACTAGTTATTACTTGCAACGACAGAGAGCGATAAACAATATAAGTATATTATTGAAATAATTTGTTCTCCGATCCTCTCAATATCTTTCTTAATGTCTATTTATATTTTCAAATAAACATATTGTTTTTTTGATACATAATAAGATAAAAGACATACTCAAATATATATTTTTTCTTTTACAATTTTTGTACACACAATAAATCTCGCAATAAAAAAGGTATGTTAATAAATCTTTATTTATTCACTTATTTAAAAAATGAATTTTATTGGACTTTCCCCG
The DNA here is from genome assembly GCA_031353405.1 of Baronia brevicornis. Lineage (NCBI taxonomy): Eukaryota > Metazoa > Arthropoda > Insecta > Lepidoptera > Papilionidae > Baronia > Baronia brevicornis. Next base: position 22,313 of record JASFAT010001652.1, on the reverse strand, counting down.
CCAACTTTATGCAGTCACTGTGTGTTTTTATTTCATTTTCATAATCATCAATGTTATTTCAGTATATTGTTTAATTGTGATCGCGTATTATACAATGTAGTTCGATTAAGGCATATGAGTGGAGTGATATGATATAAATGAATGTATGGTGACTTTTTAAGTTGACTGCAAAATTCTATAGCATTGGTAGAATACCAACATTTTATCGAGACCTAACTTAACAAGGTGATTAGTAATTTCAAGATACTTGATGTTATTATATTTTCTTGACACTGGTATAATTCTTCTTATGGTCCTATGTCCCCGAGGTGGAGCAAAGGGCATTCACAGTGCTTCTTCATTGGAATCGGTCTTGAGCGATGCGCTTCACTTCAGGCCATGTCAATCCGATGGATTTCATCTCGGCCGCTACGGAGCGCTTCCAGGTGTGTTTGGGTCGGCCTTGCTTCCTTTTCCCTTGAGGAGTCCATTCCAGCGCCTGTATCAAGCATCAGAATGGCAACGTGAAATCTATCTCACCTTCGTCGACTTCGAAAAGGCATTTGACACAGTCCGTTGGTCCTCAATCTGGTCACGTCTCGAGGAAATTGGAGTCCCGCCCAAGATCACACTCGTATAATAATTATAACTAATTGACATAAAAGAAAATGAATTAATTTTTTTGAAAGTAAATTTTTGTTTCACGTAAAAACGACAATAATATTCGGTTATTCAGACTCATATAGCGCCTGCTCATTATTTAATTTTTATATTATACAGAATACTTGCTGTCTTATATATTTTGGTGGTTTTATGATTACGTTAGATTTTAGCGAAAAGTTTATGTAGCATTTTATAATATTTAATGGTTTCACGTGTGAGCTAATAAAAATGAAACATACATAAATAAAAAAAAACATAAAGTTGACGGTACACTACATAAAAGAGGGTGTGCTCTTATTCCTTTAATAACTTTAAACTATATTAGCAATTTGTTAATTGAAATATTATATTTGATATATAGATAGATGAGTTTAATATAATATATTATTGATCACACCAATATAATAAGATACACAGCCTAGAAGTTAGTGTATTTTAAATTAATTTCAAACTTAAACCCTATTCAACTACAGAATACCAAGACCCATTGCATGGGTCTAAATATTCATATATGAAATACATTATTTTTCAAATAATAAATGATGAAAAGATGAAGTTTCTTGAACAGTTTTTCACGTAATAGGGAAGCGGAGCTAGTCATTTAGTAACGGTAGAGATTTTTTTTTTTATGGGATAGGAGGGCAAACCAGCAAGCGTGTCGCTTGATGGAAAGCAATCAACGCCGCCCACGGGCAACCGCGACACCGCAGATATTATGCGTAACTAGTATATGCCTATTTATGATTAGCCTTTTATTTAGGATGATTATCCTGCAATTAAGCGGTCGTCAGAGGGTTATTTGTTAAATGGCAGGATAAATTGCATACAGGTAAAGCTTACAATTCAGACGAGAGTGAAAAGACCGCACTTATACATTCTGCTACATATTTTTTTCGAAGAAATTGTAAAATCTCCAAGGCCAGCAAAGTCTATCCACGAAAAATAAGCTACTTATTTTGCGAAACTTAACATACACTTGCGACCCGTATGTACTAAAATGCAACTCGAATTGCCACTGTAATTTGATGTTTCATAATTATGAATCATTGGGTAATATTTATTTATTGCATGCCAGGATATTGCTTGTTTTTTAAAATTTATTTTTAGATAATTGCGTCATGGTAGTTTGACCCAAGGCGTCGTTTTTTGTATATCTCATATTTCTTCCTTCACAATTACTATTAGCAGTGATGATTTATGAGAAGTTACCGTGACTGTATTATGCAAATTAATATTTTAAACACGTGCCAGTTAGTTTTTTCTCACCGACACGCTTAAGTTAAAAACACAATTTATTTTAAACAAAAGGAAATATTGAATGTCAGAAACTTGGATAACATTACTTTTATTCGATGAAAAACTAACAATATTCTTGATTAATTTTATCTACAGAAGATATATCAGACTACTGCCCAGGTAGTTATTTTTACATATTAAATAAATTCTTACGCTATTATAGCCTGTACTTCATCTTCTTACGCCAATGTAGAAAATTGGTCTCCCTCATTTTTGAGGCCAACTTTCCGAGGCCAGTGGACTGTTATGGCTGTATTGATGAAAATTATGATAAAATAAATTTTGGTTCCAACCGGGGTTTGAACTTTTATTTTTGACACAGAATTATATTATAAGAATTTTGAAGATATTTTCAAAAATATTCGATTTCACCTTTAATTGTATTAGAAAATATTTCCATTGTAAAAAGAGTGAGACTACCTTCTGTGTTTGAAGACAAACTTAAGTAGGTATATGCAGAGTTTGGTTATACACTAGGCCAGCCCGCTAGGCCAGCCCGCTAGGCCCGAACCTAAGGCGCCGTGCACCAGCGAAATTCGCAAGTTTGCGTCCCCCCTTTTCTCTTGCGCCAATACCGGGCTTTTGCTCACTGCGACACATCGTGACCAGCGAATTATTATTATTTTCCGTGGCCGAGTGTACAACTGTACGAGTACTAATCATCGATCTTCAATGAGATAATCAGAATAATGCTCGATTCTATTTTATCAGACATCTCCGCGAAATAATTTCCTATCCTACATTGTAGTACAGCTGGACAAATAAGCGTCAATAAAATGAGTGGCTTCTTGTGGAGTGGAGTCGTTGCTTTTAACTATCAGTGTTAAGTGATTGTTGTTTAACGAATTTTCTATCATTCATAATCTTTGCGTGAATTTGTTTTGTAAATATGAAATATTTTTAAATTAATCAAATCAAATACAATTCATGATATGGCAGATATTATAAGCATAGTAAATAATGCTGGCTACGAAATAAATCCATAGTAGATAATCACTACCTATGCTACAATGCAAGACAAAACTCGTCTAAAACGAATCTGCATTTAACTTCTCAAACCAAGATCAAAATCATTATTTTTCTTTTTTCAAAATATCAATACAACCATAACAGTCCAAATCATAAATAAATGAGTGTGAGAGAAATTACAATATTAGATCTCTTACTGTATAAATCTTTGCATGTATTCATACGACAAATAATAGTTATTTCTAAGGTAACCATCTATAAGACCGCGTAAAATAATTTAGTCCTCACTTCTTTGTATAATACATAATTTTTCTCTTGAGTTTCTTTTTTTTTGTATTATATTTATGTTATATTTTCGTTTGAGAAACAATTGCATGAGACACATATTTTTCTTTGTCCGCTGATCGATTCAGTCGTTTCTTATTTTCTTTTCAATTGGTCTCTCATTCTTTCCGTTGAGTTTAAACGTCATTTAACACAATTTGACAGTGCAAATGAAACAAACGGTCGCCAACGTCCATACCACGTTGAATACACCGGTTCTCGTCCGATCACCGAAGTTAAGCAACGTCGGGCGCGGTCAGTACTTGGATGGGTGACCGCCTGGGAACACCGCGTGATGTTGGCTTTTTGCAATTTTGATATTTTTTGACTTCTTTTTTATTGCACGAAAATTTAAACTTCACTTGTTTGTACAGTATGTAATTTTTCTTCTTGAGATTTTTTTTTGTATTATATTTATGTTATATTTTCGTTTGAGAAACAATTGTATGAAACTTATATTTTTGCGTCCGCAGATCGATTCAGTCGTTTCATATTTTCTTTTCAATTGGTCTCTCATTCCTTCCGGTGAGTTTAAACGTAATTTAACACAATTTGACAGTGCAAATGAAACAAACGGTCGCCAACGTCCATACCACGTTGAATACACCGGTTCTCGTCCGATCACCGAAGTTAAGCAACGTCGGGCGCGGTCAGTACTTGGATGGGTGACCGCCTGGGAACACCGCGTGATGTTGGCTTTTTGCAATTTTGATATTTTTTGACTTCTTTTTTATTGCACGAAAATTTAAACTTCACTTGTTTGTATAGTATGTAATTTTTCTTCTTGAGATTTTTTTTGTATTATATTTATGTTATATTTTCGTTTGAGAAACAATTGTATGAAACTTATATTTTTGCGTCCGCAGATCGATTCAGTCGTTTCATATTTTCTTTTCAATTGGTCTCTCATTCCTTCCGGTGAGTTTAAACGTAATTTAACACAATTTGACAGTGCAAATGAAACAAACGGTCGCCAACGTCCATACCACGTTGAATACACCGGTTCTCGTCCGATCACCGAAGTTAAGCAACGTCGGGCGCGGTCAGTACTTGGATGGGTGACCGCCTGGGAACACCGCGTGATGTTGGCTTTTTGCAATTTTGATATTTTTTGACTTCTTTTTTATTGCACGAAAATTTAAACTTCACTTGTTTGTATAGTATGTAATTTTTCTTCTTGAGATTTTTTTTGTATTATATTTATGTTATATTTTCGTTTGAGAAACAATTGTATGAAACTTATATTTTTGCGTCCGCAGATCGATTCAGTCGTTTCATATTTTCTTTTCAATTGGTCTCTCATTCCTTCCGGTGAGTTTAAACGTAATTTAACACAATTTGACAGTGCAAATGAAAGAAACGGTCGCCAACGTCCATACCACGTTGAATACACCGGTTCTCGTCCGATCACCGAAGTTAAGCAACGTCGGGCGCGGTCAGTACTTGGATGGGTGACCGCCTGGGAACACCGCGTGATGTTGGCTTTTTGCAATTTTGATATTTTTTGACTTCTTTTTTATTGCACGAAAATTTAAACTTCACTTGTTTGTACAGTATGTAATTTTTCTTCTTGAGATTTTTTTTTGTATTATATTTATGTTATATTTTCGTTTGAGAAACAATTGTATGAAACTTATATTTTTGCGTCCGCAGATCGATTCAGTCGTTTCATATTTTCTTTTCAATTGGTCTCTCATTCCTTCCAGTGAGTTTAAACGTAATTTAACACAATTTGACAGTGCAAATGAAACAAACGGTCGCCAACGTCCATACCACGTTGAATACACCGGTTCTCGTCCGATCACCGAAGTTAAGCAACGTCGAGCGCGGTCAGTACTTGGATGGGTGACCGCCTGGGAACACCGCGTGATTGTTGGCTTTTTGCAATTTTGATATTTTTTGACTTCTTTTTTATTGCACGAAAATTTAAACTTCACTTGTTTGTATAGTATGTAATTTTTTTTCTTGAGATTTTTTTTTGTATTATATTTATGTTATATTTTCGTTTGAGAAACAATTGTATGAAACTTATATTTTTGCGTCCGCAGATCGATTCAGTCGTTTCATATTTTCTTTTCAATTGGTCTCTCATTCCTTCCGGTGAGTTTAAACGTAATTTAACACAATTTGACAGTGCAAATGAAACAAACGGTCGCCAACGTCCATACCACGTTGAATACACCGGTTCTCGTCCGATCACCGAAGTTAAGCAACGTCGGGCGCGGTCAGTACTTGGATGGGTGACCGCCTGGGAACACCGCGTGATGTTGGCTTTTTGCAATTTTGATATTTTTTGACTTCTTTTTTATTGCACGAAAATTTAAACTTCACTTGTTTGTATAGTATGTAATTTTTCTTCTTGAGATTTTTTTTGTATTATATTTATGTTATATTTTCGTTTGAGAAACAATTGTATGAAACTTATATTTTTGCGTCCGCAGATCGATTCAGTCGTTTCATATTTTCTTTTCAATTGGTCTCTCATTCCTTCCGGTGAGTTTAAACGTAATTTAACACAATTTGACAGTGCAAATGAAACAAACGGTCGCCAACGTCCATACCACGTTGAATACACCGGTTCTCGTCCGATCACCGAAGTTAAGCAACGTCGGGCGCGGTCAGTACTTGGATGGGTGACCGCCTGGGAACACCGCGTGATGTTGGCTTTTTGCAATTTTGATATTTTTTGACTTCTTTTTTATTGCACGAAAATTTAAACTTCACTTGTTTGTATAGTATGTAATTTTTCTTCTTGAGATTTTTTTTGTATTATATTTATGTTATATTTTCGTTTGAGAAACAATTGTATGAAACTTATATTTTTGCGTCCGCAGATCGATTCAGTCGTTTCATATTTTCTTTTCAATTGGTCTCTCATTCCTTCCGGTGAGTTTAAACGTAATTTAACACAATTTGACAGTGCAAATGAAACAAACGGTCGCCAACGTCCATACCACGTTGAATACACCGGTTCTCGTCCGATCACCGAAGTTAAGCAACGTCGGGCGCGGTCAGTACTTGGATGGGTGACCGCCTGGGAACACCGCGTGATGTTGGCTTTTTGCAATTTTGATATTTTTTGACTTCTTTTTTATTGCACGAAAATTTAAACTTCACTTGTTTGTATAGTATGTAATTTTTCTTCTTGAGATTTTTTTTTGTATTATATTTATGTTATATTTTCGTTTGAGAAACAATTGTATGAAACTTATATTTTTGCGTCCGCAGATCGATTCAGTCGTTTCATATTTTCTTTTCAATTGGTCTCTCATTCCTTCCGGTGAGTTTAAACGTAATTTAACACAATTTGACAGTGCAAATGAAACAAACGGTCGCCAACGTCCATACCACGTTGAATACACCGGTTCTCGTCCGATCACCGAAGTTAAGCAACGTCGGGCGCGGTCAGTACTTGGATGGGTGACCGCCTGGGAACACCGCGTGATGTTGGCTTTTTGCAATTTTGATATTTTTTGACTTCTTTTTTATTGCACGAAAATTTAAACTTCACTTGTTTGTATAGTATGTAATTTTTCTTCTTGAGATTTTTTTTTGTATTATATTTATGTTATATTTTCGTTTGAGAAACAATTGTATGAAACTTATATTTTTGCGTCCGCAGATCGATTCAGTCGTTTCATATTTTCTTTTCAATTGGTCTCTCATTCCTTCCGGTGAGTTTAAACGTAATTTAACACAATTTGACAGTGCAAATGAAACAAACGGTCGCCAACGTCCATACCACGTTGAATACACCGGTTCTCGTCCGATCACCGAAGTTAAGCAACGTCGGGCGCGGTCAGTACTTGGATGGGTGACCGCCTGGGAACACCGCGTGATGTTGGCTTTTTGCAATTTTGATATTTTTTGACTTCTTTTTTATTGCACGAAAATTTAAACTTCACTTGTTTGTATAGTATGTAATTTTTCTTCTTGAGATTTTTTTTTGTATTATATTTATGTTATATTTTCGTTTGAGAAACAATTGTATGAAACTTATATTTTTGCGTCCGCAGATCGATTCAGTCGTTTCATATTTTCTTTTCAATTGGTCTCTCATTCCTTCCGGTGAGTTTAAACGTAATTTAACACAATTTGACAGTGCAAATGAAACAAACGGTCGCCAACGTCCATACCACGTTGAATACACCGGTTCTCGTCCGATCACCGAAGTTAAGCAACGTCGGGCGCGGTCAGTACTTGGATGGGTGACCGCCTGGGAACACCGCGTGATTGTTGGCTTTTTGCAATTTTGATATTTTTTGACTTCTTTTTTATTGCACGAAAATTTAAACTTCACTTGTTTGTATAGTATGTAATTTTTCTTCTTGAGATTTTTTTTGTATTATATTTATGTTATATTTTCGTTTGAGAAACAATTGTATGAAACTTATATTTTTGCGTCCGCAGATCGATTCAGTCGTTTCATATTTTCTTTTCAATTGGTCTCTCATTCCTTCCGGTGAGTTTAAACGTAATTTAACACAATTTGACAGTGCAAATGAAACAAACGGTCGCCAACGTCCATACCACGTTGAATACACCGGTTCTCGTCCGATCACCGAAGTTAAGCAACGTCGGGCGCGGTCAGTACTTGGATGGGTGACCGCCTGGGAACACCGCGTGATGTTGGCTTTTTGCAATTTTGATATTTTTTGACTTCTTTTTTATTGCACGAAAATTTAAACTTCACTTGTTTGTATAGTATGTAATTTTTCTTCTTGAGATTTTTTTTGTATTATATTTATGTTATATTTTCGTTTGAGAAACAATTGTATGAAACTTATATTTTTGCGTCCGCAGATCGATTCAGTCGTTTCATATTTTCTTTTCAATTGGTCTCTCATTCCTTCCGGTGAGTTTAAACGTAATTTAACACAATTTGACAGTGCAAATGAAACAAACGGTCGCCAACGTCCATACCACGTTGAATACACCGGTTCTCGTCCGATCACCGAAGTTAAGCAACGTCGGGCGCGGTCAGTACTTGGATGGGTGACCGCCTGGGAACACCGCGTGATTGTTGGCTTTTTGCAATTTTGATATTTTTTGACTTCTTTTTTATTGCACGAAAATTTAAACTTCACTTGTTTGTATAGTATGTAATTTTTCTTCTTGAGATTTTTTTTGTATTATATTTATGTTATATTTTCGTTTGAGAAACAATTGTATGAAACTTATATTTTTGCGTCCGCAGATCGATTCAGTCGTTTCATATTTTCTTTTCAATTGGTCTCACATTCCTTCCGGTGAGTTTAAACGTCATTTAACACAATTTAACAGTGCAAATGAAACAAACGGTCGCCAACGTCCATACCACGTTGAATACACCGGTTCTCGTCCGATCACCGAAGTTAATCAATGTCGGGCGCGGTCAGTACTTGGATGGGTGACCGCCTGGGAACACCGCGTGATGTTGGCCTCTATACTTTTTTGCCACAAAACTTCACGTTTTTACTTTATACTTTAAATCACGATTCTTTTACAAAATTAGGTAACATTTTTATCGCATCATTATATACAAAAAATCTGAAAGCGACCGTTTAATTAATTAATAAAATATTATATTTATATTTAATTTATAAATAAATATATGTATATGTGTATATATATATATATATATATATATATATATATATATATATATATATATATATACACATATACATATATTTATTTATAGAAAGGGAGAGAGAGGAAGGAGGAATGATACGGAAGGTATCTGTGACAACTGTGGCTTTGTTTTCATTAAATGTTATTAATATCTACAATATTAGCATACTAATACATAATTTGTAATAAAATAAATATTATTGCAATCAGAAGTTTGCCAACTGAAGCGGCAATGTTTCTCAGTAAACTAAGAACCGTTGAAATAAACGAGTGTTTGGGTGGAGACTAGTGGTAGATGCCGAGGGAGGCCTATAACTGTCGTATGCTGTTGATAATGGTGAATTAGAAAACATAATAGTATATATTAAGAATTTTAAAGACAACTATATGTATTTTGTTTTTTTCTTCAAAATAAATATACAAAAAATATAATTTATGCCTTTATAATCGATTTGGTTACAATGAAAGTACGAAATATTAATATTAATGTAAATGCTATATAGGACTGGCATTTAATTTTGATTCACATAAACTTTTGGTATAACCAGAAATAATTGCTAAGATAAAAATGATTCACATTAGTGCCCGAGCTTTAGGTTGGATATAAGGAAAATACTGAGAAAATATAACAAAAACCTTATACACATATACAGGAAGTACGCTTCTTTGCGTTAAGTATGATATGAATAAATTATAAGAATTGTGAGTAAGAATCATTTGCTTTATATATTATTACTAGTTATTATGCAATAATACCTAGCTGCCTTACTAGCGAGGTACCGCTTTCATTAGTTTTACTTTTATTGGGGTGTCCCACCAATTGACCTTGGACAAGCGTGATGGATTAATGCCCTTTCCTCCAGAAATGGGGCGACCCATGTCTAGTAGAAGGGCATTTATGGAATGTAAAAAGTACGCAGTGAATGGAAGTACATCAAATCCTTTTAATTAAATTTACAATCACATCCCTGTAATTCAACTAACTTAAATTAATATTAACAGATACAATTAAAGTTTGTACGATGAGAGCGATGAGTGTGGATGAAAAAAGAAAGTATGCTAGTATCGAATCAGATGCAGATCTGTGGTCTCTGCCTATCCCTGCAGAAATCAGGAGTGATCTTATGTACGTATGCATAATTAAAGCACTATAAGGGTATATAAAATTTAATTAAACACTACGCATTCTTAAAAATAATGGTGGTGGCATATTTTCTTTGTATTTAAATAGAATTTATTTTCAGTTCGAAATTTATGGTTTTAAGTAATGAAAACATAGTAAACATGGTAATCTCATAGCGTACCTTTTACCCAGTAGAGCGAGTGTCGTACAGTAATAATGAAGTTAATATTTTTGTAAATCTGGTATGATTTTATTATTTATTTGCATTTTTAGTTTGTGAAATACTATTGGGTCTCATTTCTTTCCGTGGGTTCGTACAAGGTGATTATTGGAACAAATAAATGCCAGTGAGCGGCAGTAACCTGCAATAGGTAGGAGATTATGACAATAGCTCTCATTTGTAAGGTAAATTAATGTTCATTGGTGCACTGTTATGGTTATATGATTGATCATTTTAAAGGTGCTAAGATTCGTGATAATGCTGTGAAAAAAGACTACCTCTCTGCTATACCATTGAATGATCAAATGTAAACCTGTAAATCAGGTGTTAACTCTCGATCTGTGTGAAAAGATGAATATTTTATGAATTTGTTTCTAACAATGACGACCTTCTTTCGTGCGAAGCGTAAAACATATTTTAAATAATGTTGAATGTTTTTATGAAATAAATATCTACAAAAGCTGAAATATAAGTTGACCTTTTATAAGGAATTGTGATAAATCGGCAAAAAATCCATGTGACATTACATTAAATTGTTTTCCGCTAATTTAAACTGTATATGGTGTTTGTCAAAATATTCCAAGTGTACTAAAGCGAGATATCAGGGTGACATAATTCATCGTAGAGACATTGGGACGCCGCAGTCAAAAAGTAATAGGTTTGATTTTCAAAAATATATTGAAGTACGATACATGTTTACAATATATCTTTATCGCAATTACATACGTAATTATTTATAAAGGAAATTCTTTCATAGCCTTGTATACACACCTGTAGCAATAAAGATTGCACTAAAATGGAAGCTATGTTATAACAAAATACGAAGTTGGTTCAGCTTTTTAATAAGCAATGACATTGTAAATATATGTATTAAATATTCAACTTCCTTAACTTCTGTCATGTATGTAATTAATATAGAATTTATATGCGTGGATAACTGATATCTTGAATTATCCATTCCCAATTTAATACTTTCTTTATTATTCTCTCTTTCAAATACATGTACACATGTTCAAATACAAGTCATACATATGCATTTTCAATTTTTTGTATAATATTATTAAATTTATTAAAAATTCTAGAGTTTTCCAAAAGTTAATTTAATTTTTTTTGTACATTTACCATAGGTGAACTAGGAGACGTGGTGCTTATCTGAATTCATTAAACATATTTTCATTAAATTTATCAAAATTAAGACAGGTTTAATGATCGAAGATTCAAATAGCATAGAGGCAAAGTTTTCAGAGCCAAGGCCTGTGGGTAGTCAGGACAAATATTTGTAGGGCCTATAGGTATTTACTAAGTGATTATCCTTGTTATTTTAATGTGTTAAATGTATAATGGTTTAATAGTAGCTACGACATATAAATAGTAAAGCATTTTAATATTTATTATTTTGCAATTTGTATTTAATATTTATTGTTTTAATGTTTTTCATACTAACGATTTGGATCAAATTAAGATATATTTCTAAACTGTACATTATGCTATTAATTATTTCATGCATAAAGCTTTGTCATATTGCACTATTCATATAAATTTACCAGTGCCCTTCTTTAGAGATGCGTTGTCGATAACTTGTTGTTCTAAAGTAATTCCATTAATTTTTTTTTAACTGACCTGAAAAAATATCCAAGTAAATAGCTAAAATATGGTTGCTGTACGTCAAGGCCACACGCTAAGTGAGGGTGTAGGGTCGTCATTCGTCAGACTGCGCGCGCTGTTAGTGCCGAGCCGGTGTGCTGTTCAGTCGATTTGCGACGTTGTGAGATTTCACTGGCTTTATACAGCCGTCGCTGCCTCGTTGCGCGACAAATACAAACCAAAAATAATTATTACACTTATAATTATTAAATACTTCCGCCTTCGTTTACCTTGAATGTAAATTTTCAAAGAAAACGAGTCCGAATATACTGTGTTGTGTATGTGATCAGCTTATCAGCGACTCCCGAAACTGTTTGTGGGCATAATCGAAGATTTGGTGAGTTCATTTTTAAATCGAACAGGGCCAATCGGCTGTAATGTTGATTCGCATTGAGTAAACGGTTATCGTTGTACACAAGAGATTCGAAAGTATTTCAAGGCGATCTTGCTTCTCGACGTTTTGACTTTGAATTAGAATCATTAGATTCATTATAACAATTTTTTTGACTAACTATTTTTGTTCTGGTCGGTAATTATTGTTTTTATTTATGCGGAAAATATACAAGAAAATTATTAGGTTAACGAGCAGCGTGTCGCCAAATGAAAAGCAATCAACGCCGTCTATAGATATTTTTAAAATTTAAATAAACACGCTCATATGTGCATAGATTTGACACATATGCCAAAAGTTAATACACTTTTGAAATATTCCATAATTTAGGAATTGGTTTACGTAATTTTTAAATACTTATATTTATTTATTGATTTTAACCTAGACCCGTAACTGTACAATTTTTTCAATAAACGTTTAGTGGTAACATAATACAATTACCAAAAATAAATAAGCGTTGTTTGGCATACACACATATAATTAATTTGTTCATTGTTTTCATCTTATCATATATAAAGAAAAATAAAGAAAAATTAAAAGCTGATGTGTAGTATTTTTATTGACTCGGATTTATCACTGTACTGCCAGAAAAAAAAACATTTTTAATTTGTAATGAAGATTGATCACAGTATGTAAAATTACATTTTTTAACATAAAATATTTTTAATAATTATAATATTTATTATTATTATTTATATTAATATTCTTTAAATAGGACGCCTAGAATACGCGGAGCAAGAACCATTTTGTGACACTTTTTTTGATTTTATTTACTTTTGTTTATTTGTATAATATAATCTTATTTAGGTTTTATTGTAAAAAAAGTGTCATGAATAAAGTTTTGTATTTCTAAAAAAACCCTTGTAAAATATATAAATAAAATGTATAATATTAGTTTTACATGTATTTAAGTAATTTGCAAGTACATATGTATATGAGTACTTATTTATTCTATGCGTATACCTATATATTTTTTCATTTAAAGTAAATTACTTTTTTAAACTAAATTTAAATAAACTGCAAGATCTACTCTATTAGACAGACATTTTTCGTAGTTTAATCAGGATAGTGGAATCAAAAAAAAAAGAATAAGACAAAATTGGAAATCCTTTGTTGTTTTATATTCTCTTCTAAATGTTAATGTTTATGCTGTGATCTCTATACTGAAGGTTTTGAATAAAGGTTTTTGGCCTCAGAGTCTGAAGAAGTTCGACGGACGGACTTAGAAGTAGAAGACCGGAGCGGAGTAATTCAAGTTTTGAAACTTAATTTTGTTATCAACTTTAATAAAATATTGTTTAGTGATTTATAGGAACAAGACAGATATAAACGTAGATATCTGTCTCGTGTATTTCAAGGAAGTCAATGAATTTATTCTAACGACTGTAAGATTCTACAAAAGACACGAACCTGATTATTTAGCTGTTAGCGGCCTTCGCTCGCGTCAGGTAATGAGCAAAAAATATTGTTACTATCAAAAGCTTCTAGAATATAATATTAAAAAATTATGAAACTCCCATCACGATTCACATTAAGTACTTCAATTAAGATATAGCAATATTACAATATGTATATGTTTTTTTTAATTGATTGTTGTTCAATTCCCACATCGATATAAATATACATACATATGTATATAATAGCTGCAGGTATTAATTCCGAGACCTGGTGTTCCGTTTATCTGTCTAGGATAAGCGTGGTGAGTAAAATTTTAATACACACAGAAATGAGGAGACAGAATAAAACAACTTTAATTGCTGGTTAGTACAGAATACACAAAATGCCAGTGCCGTCAATACTTAAAATATAAACATAACTAGAAAAAAAACATAATATCTAAGTTAGATTAAAATTATCTACGTTACAGTATGACACAATAAAAGGGCCTTCACGCACTGTAAGCTGAGACTCTTAGGCGGTACTGCTTTTCAGTGTAATTTTTTTTCGCCCTAGCCAGATAAAGAACTGCTCTGTACAATTTAAATTACCACTCAAATCAGGGTAATTTAAAGTCAATTAATACATTTATCCACTGCAGCACACGGGGCCTCCCCATTTCCGGAGTAACCTACCACACTTTTCCAAGCGTATTAGCGGGGCACTCAGACTTAAAATATCTGGAATAAATATTTGCAGGCCATACGTTCGAGAATCGAACCGTGACTTCAAGAAATTATAAGAATTTGATATATCGATAATCGAAGTTTTTTTCTACTACTCATATCTTAAAGGTAGGCAACGCATTAAGATGCTCACAGTATTGCAGATGTCTATGGGCGGCGTTGATTGCTTTTCATCAGGTGACACGCTTGCCTGATGCCTCTCTATTCCATAAAAAAATTACTACTATTTTACCTACGACTAGAAACAGAAAAAGGGGGACACACGCGGCCTCCCCATTTCTGCAGTAACGGATATTAACCTACCACGCTTGTCCAAGCGTATTGGCGGAACACTCAGATTAAATATCTGGAATAAATATTTGCAGGCCATACGTTCGAGAATCGAATCCGTGACCTCATCACAAATGCGTAATGCTGGTCTTTAAGATATGAATAGTAAAAAAATTTCGTTAATCGATTTATCAAATTATTTTTTATATACCGAGGGTTCTGTGTTCTTCAAATTCTGGTTCAACTGGTGAATAAAATTTATGATTGATTCGGACACGAGAACATGAGAACATTGCGACATTTGAGCACGCAACATTTAAATACTGCGACACTTAAATACGGTTGTTGTAATTTTAATTATTATATATATGTATATGTTGACATTTTAAAAGAAGTATGTGAAATTTCTGTAGAGGTAGTGTCACACTGCAAACGAGTACTTTGTCAAGAATGGCATATTATTTGTCTGTAGCAAGAATGGGCCGGCTCGCCCGGGGAAGTAAGGAAAGAATGCAGTGCAAGCCCCCAAAAAATACGTGGTGTGTATGGTTACGAAGTCCTTAAAGAAAGGCAATGCCGAAATTGGTTTAAATAATTCCGTTCAGGAGATTTTTCTCTTAAAGATGACCAACGTTCTGGTTGACCAGTTGAACTTAATGAGGATGAAATCAAAACCATCGTCGAAGCGGATCGTCACATAACTATACGCCAATTGCAGAAAAATTAAATGTCTCACATACAGTAATTGAGAAGCATTTTGAAACGTTTCTAGCTCGTTAAGAATAAGATTTGTAAGAAGTTCATCTGACAAAGTGCATCAACGCTTGCGATTTATTGCTTAAACGCAATGAATTCGATCTATTTTTTAAAACGAATCGTCACTGGAGACCAATAGTGGATTGTGTATAATAATGTCAATCGAAAACGATAGTGGTGCACACCTAAAGAGTCATCACAAACCACTTCAAAGGAAAATATTCACCAAAAGAAGATTTTGCTGTCAATTTGGTAGGATTGAAAAGGTCCGATGTATTTTAAGCTGCTTCCAAGGAACCAAACTGTTAATTCAGAGGTCTACTGTCGACAACTGGACAAATTGAATGCAGCGGTCAATGAAAAGCGACCAGAATGGGTCAATCGTAAAGGTTCACCACACCACCACAGGTTGTTCACCAGGACAATGCTGGGCCGAATACGTCTTTGGCCACTCAGTAAAAATTGATGGATATTGGTTAGGAATTGATGTTACCCCCACCATATAGCCCCGATCTCGCATCATCGGATTACCACTTATTTCGACCCCTGGACTACTCCCTTCGTGGTAAAACTTTTAATGATGATGTTGCTGTAAAATCTCACTTAACTCAGTTTTAGGCCGAAAAGAATCAGACTTTCTACGAGCGTGGAAGTTTCAAGTTTGAAGTTGTGTTATCGAATAAAATGGAAAATACGTCATATTTATTCAAAGTAAGAAAAAGATACTCTTTTATTTCATTGAATAAATCGCCAATTTGTTAGCTGCCAACCTAATACATTGCAATTTTGACAAGAAAGTGGAGAATCTTCTCCATTTACGCACATACTCAAGGCACATGGACATTCGTATATTCTAGGCAGTTATTTTTGGTATTTCCGCTGTTTTGTAGTACTCAAATTGGCATCAATACATATCTTACGTTATTGCCTTGATTCTAAGTAACATTGCTTATCATTTATCGTATTTGGTGTGTTTCTAGCCTCCGTATTTGTTCAAAAAATAAACGTGACATTGGTATATTTGTAAAATCATTTAGATTTCATTAAAACTATGCTAAGCGTTAACAATGTAACTTGTTGGAGGGATGCCTATGTTTTGATCTGAAACTTATTTACAGTGTTAAATTGATTTAGTTAAAATAAGGAAGTCTTGCAAATTATAGAGACGTTGTATGTAAAGAATGAGTAGTATAATAGAGAGAAATTACTTATTTTTAAATAAAAAATAAACTGTAAGGATATAATCCAGATGTCTTATATGGACACCTGCGTCTACTACTGGATGGACAGTCAAAAGTTTTACTTAGCTAAGATCCGCGACAAGGAAAACAATAACAGAAAATTAACAATGTGTGTTTTTCCGCTGGGTTTAGTGGATTTATTTGGAACTTAAACCAAAAACTTACCGAAAATCGGCCATCAACTCTCCACCCACCAACCACTATACACAACGCCAAACACACACTATCACTTTTCCATCTTGTACACGACACGTGTTTCGCCCCAACATGAGGCATCCTCAGGTATAGTAGACTCTACGGAAGACAACCGAAAACTTTTCGGTAAAGTAAAACTTTTGACTGTCCATATAGTGATGGATTTCCGCAAAGTAACGCCTGATTCCATTAATAATCTACTACTGGATATTGAAGTCCTTTAAAATTATGAGGTGTTATAGTAATACTCACGCGTGACGGGCGGAATAGGGGATATTAGTCAGGTAGATTCTATTTTCTTCTAGAAAAGTTAATCAAACTGGTAAGCGGGTCAAAATTTGGGATTGTTTTTATTTTGGGTGATGAGAAAAGAGTGAAATTTTATTAACACTACATATATCAGCGATAACACTAGATATACCAGTCAAAAACGCAAATTATTTTTACTAACAACATATATACAGTAATATAAACTTTATAAAATTAATTCTTTAGTTATAACTAGAAAAGTCATGATATCATTACGAAAAAAAATATTACACGTAGTAGGAATTTTAAATTGAAATACCGAAAACAGTCATTTTGACTGGTCTGGTATATCTAGTGTTAAAATGACTTTAGACACATGATTTATATGTTGTGAGAAATAAATTTATTTGTAATATTAATGTCATATATTTTGAGATCTTTAGACTAGCTTTTCGGGGTAACTTTTTACTAGGTTCAGATTTCCAAGGTTTGGATAAAATTTCTCTGCCTCGAGCCCTATCCGAGCATTTTACTAGAATAACCTTACTTTCCGTTTTTCACAGTTTCCCAAATAACTGGTCAGTAATACAGCTTTATATTAGATAAAACATATTATTAGCTCTTACTTTTAATAATTAATTTTATTAAAACAAGATTTATTCTGTGGAATGAAATGAAATATGAATATGAAAGCACTATCTCACCGGAATCCTTTTTGGATTCGAGTGAGATAGTGCTTTCATATACAACATATAATAAGAACATATGTTAGTAAATACATATGTAGGTATTATCTAACATATGTACTTAAGACACTCAAGTGGAAAGTCAACACATAAGATTATTTTTCGAATTATTTTTCGTGGATCTTACTGTCTTTTGATTCCATTAATGAAGTTAAGCAAACTGTTTTGAGGACTTTTTCCGCCAACTTATATCAGCGACATTGGGTTTTTATTTCATTTTACAATCTTATATTATTATCAATTATATTATTTAATTATGGTGGCGTATTTTACAATATAGTTCGATTAAGGCGTATAAGTGAAGTGAAATGAAATATCCGTATATCGTGACTTTTAAGTTGACTGAAAAAGTCCATAGAAGATTTTGGTAAAATAGCTACCATTTTATCAAGACGTAACGTGATAAGCTGACTTGTTACATTTCAAAAGATTTAATATTATTGTATTTTACTTGACACTGGCAAGTAAAATAAACAATAGTTATAACTAATTGCCATCAAAGAAGAGAAAAGAAAAACTGTTTTGAGACTTATTTTAATGACGGTTGTCTGTCTCGTATGTCTATTTCTGTATAAATATCTGATTTTTATGGACCTGTGCCACGTGTAGGTGTTAATGAATATTCTTGATAAAGTGTGAATCAATTAGAGTTTCTATGTGAAATACGCCACTAAAAAGATTTTTAAATGACCCATAAAGTATATGTCAAGTAATAAATATGGAAACAATTTTCGTTTCTATTAAATTGGTCATTTTTTGTATAAAATTTTATAATATAAAATTTTATCTCAATCATAACATATATTTTGTATTCAGATCAGTACACATGGGGAAGTGCTATATGTTTATGGCAAATCGACGTGTAAGTTTGGTACTCTTCTTTATTGCTGCTTTTCATCCGGTGACCACTATGAGCAGGCGTGTTGCTAGTTTTTGAGATAGATGTAAAATGACCTGTAGGTCTCTAGCGCTGCAAAAGCCCATGGGCAACGGCGATTACTTACCATAAGATAACCCTTGCTTGTTCGCCTACCTCTATTTTGAACGTTATGTGTTAATCCTATCTTGTTTAGCAAGTTTGAAGTTATTAAAAAACTCTATAAGTACAATAAATCAATAAAGGTTTCATTTTGTAACAGCTATTTCTTCTATTTTAAAACAAGACGTGAAGACTTACAAACTATTATGCACTAACTGTTATGTAATATATCTAAAGTTATTCTGGCTTTTGTAATTTTTTATTTTACTAATACTTAATTTGGCATAAATGAACTGTAAAAAATATATAACATGTTCAATTTTTTTTATTTAATTAACTGGTTGTTAGTAGTTTAATATTTCCGGTTAACATAATAATATGTTTAATTAATAATAAATTATACAATGTTAAAACCTACAACAAAAACAATACAATATTTTCCGATTATAATAGTTATAAATTTTACAATGCCATTGTGTTTTGTTAGATTATGATACATGAGAACAAGTTAATTTTTAATTAATCGCCTAATTTAAATATTATAATAGGTATAAGTGACTTATACCGTATAACCAATTTAAGATATAACAATGGATGCCAACTTGTATCGTATATCGACAGATAAACATTTGTTTTGTTAATTGCTAACTTCATTGTGGTTTTCGATAAAAATTTAAAGTTCATCCTAATCGAGAAGACTAGACTGATAAAACCTAAAGATCATAGATATATGATCATGATAATTGAACTATATATTTATTTTAATATAATTATACCGCCATAGTGTGTCGTTAAAATGCATTGCGGTTAGTTGATCAAATTGCGCTTTCTAATATTATATGGTAAACATGATTAAAAATATTTTGAAGTAATTCTACTCGTTAGATTTTATGTAATACTTAGTTTCAAAACATTTATAACTGACGTGTTAATGTATGTTATGTTTTTCAACATAACAAATAGTTGCTGTTTGTGAATGGATATAATAAATATCTAATTATAAAATATTATTATAAAATATATCTAAATATATAAATATTTTTCTAAGGGTGCTTCTCCAACTAGTGAAAGTTGGTAGGTCCGAATATTTTTCTTTGTCTCTAGCGAGCCTAAAAAGTTGGGCAGCATTCGCTATCGTGATCCATCTCTCGGATCTTCCTCAACCACGACTTTTTTTACGACCAACTTTTCTTTTCCCAGCAACCTTTCCCAAACGAAATATAAACGGGGTAAATTTTAGCTAATTTTATAATATTATATGAAAACCAATATTTTTAGAAGTTCTAAAAATATACAGTTTTTTTAAGCAAATGGAACTTGACTTACATGATCTATATTTTAAATATATGTAATATAAGATTTACAAAAACTTAGTTGATATATCTCTATATACATATATCATGTTGTAATAATCTACCTTCATGTTTTAATTCTGCCGTGTATCACATAATAGGCTTTTTATAATTGTAATTGTAATAAATTTATAATTGTAACCTGTTGTTTGCCTAATAATTTAATAAATATGTAGTACTACAGTTCGGTTGGTAGCATTAGGTTTCAATCACGTCGGCTAAGCAAAGCATCGCGTGCTCGGTTGAGAAATGAGCATCCAGAAGGCCGCCCGGTCCGCGAGTTTGTGAACAGCGCACCTATCGACTATTTACACCTTCTCACTCTAATCAATGCAGGTGAATAAACCTGAAGATCGTTGATGTGAAACAATCGGTTCGTAGACAAGTGGTCACAATTATATTAAAATACGAAGACCTATTTGGTTTAGAGGCTGAAAGTGTCCGCTTTCGAAGTCAGTGGTCACGAGTTTGATTCTCGTAACGCGTAAAATAGTAGTTTACAGGTATTTATTCCGAGTCAAGAAGTCCCGCCAAAACGCCTAGGACAAGCGTGGTGGATTTATGTCCGTACCTCTTGACAAGGGGAGAAATCGTGTTCAGCAATAGGACATATGAGTTGCCGAAAAATATTTATTTAATTTTTTATTTATGAGGCTCAAAAACATGTTACAGTCTTAAAGAGATGTAATATAAACTTAATAACGCTACATTTATTTACTATTTCTCTTTATATATTTATTTATATATATTTTATTATTTATTAATTAGCATCGCTACATTTTAACAATAGGGTATCTTATTCATACTTATATTCTAATGAAATACAATAAAATTAAACAGATAAAAAAAAGAAGGATATCACTAATCTCGTGATCTATCTTTTCCCCCTTACTTTATATATTTACGATTAATTTAACAGAAAATATATAAAGTAAGGAAGAAGTGTCGGGCAAGACCTTTCGCAGTCTTTCCGAACCGATACGACATTGGCACTTTCAAAAACGAGCCTACACATACCTAAAAGGCTGGCAACGCTTCCGTAACTCCTGCAGTGTCGCGGTTGTCTATGGGCGGCGTTGATTGCTTTCTATCAAGCGGCACGCTTGCTTGTTTGCCCTCCTATCTCATAAAAAAAGAGAGACACTAGTGAATTTACACTCCATTGTGTACGCGTATTTTAAAAAGAAAAAATATTTATGTATGTATGTATGTATATATAAGATCTTGTATTTTATTATTACTGCACATCGACCATAACGTATTCTCGGATACATTTGTAAATTCAGAGATTTTACAGCATACATGTAATTATCACCACAGTTTTATTATGAAGTCGATATTATAAATTACCTTTCAAAGTTGTTGTACTGTTACTTGATCTTCTATTCAACTAAAATAGTCCGAGTTTTTAAAACAAATTAAATACAGTGGAGTTGAGGACAATAACTAGTAAGTTGTAATAAAACATCCAATTTTGTTATTACAAATAAGTACATTGCAGTTTCAATAAATTCTGATCTTGAATTTTATTATCACAGAACTTGTACCCTAACGTATCTTCGGATACATTTGTGATTTCACGCATTTTCCTACATGTACGTATTTAGTTATCTCATTTAGATCGTTTTCAATTCGATATTGTAAATTATTTTCAATATTGTTCTGTTCCTTGATCTTTTACTGTTAAATTAGTCGGCTAAAGTCAACAAAATAAATAACGTGCAGTCGAGGACGATAACTATTATAGTAAGTTGTTATAAAACATCAATATTCATTTAAATAAGTGCATTGCAATATCAGTATTGTGTGATCTTGAATTTTATTATCACAGCACATCGACCACATATCTATACATCCTCGGATACATGTGTAAATTTACAGTTTGACTATATACATGTAATCGTCACATCAGTTTCGTTACGAATTCGATACTGCAAATTACTCAATTTAAGTTGAAGGTGAACCAAACGTGGTCAAGATTGACCACTTCACATTCACCTTATGAAAGAATCGAATATTGTTTAATGGTAAAATGAATGGGGCCGGAACGGAGTATTACCAATCGTATTCAAAAAAGTACACTAAAAATATATTTTTATATGTATAAAAGTTCGTATTCGTAAGTTTTTAATTTTTAATGGATTGGGTACGGAGGTTTTGACTCCTAAATGATGTTATAT
>JASFAT010002928.1:0-115309 GCA_031353405.1 Baronia brevicornis | reverse complement strand
CCCTTTGCACCCGAACGGCGCCTCTCAGGCGCCAAACTATTCTTTACTTCAACTCGAACGGCGCCTGAGAGGCGCCATTACTATTTATGATAATAAAATAACCCTTCATACTTGCACGCATTGTAAATTTTTTCACAATACAAACCAACCGGAAAGGAATGCCGTTTGCTATAAAGAAACCCAAATTAAAAAAAACAAAAACAGTAGCATATCGGAAAAATAACAATTTGATCCTGGCTTGGAAGGATAAACGGGTTGTGACCATGATGACGAATTGGTGCGATGCTGGAATGACTACCGTAAAAAGGTTTCAACGAGGTGGTGTTGAAATTGCTGTTAAAAAACCAAACGTTATTCTAAAATATATTGAATCTATGGGCGGCGTTGATCGTGCCGATCAATATACATCTACGTACTGTTTTATGAGGAAATCCTTAAAATGGTGGCGAAAGTTATTTTTTTGGGGATTGGAAGTATGCGTGATCAATTCCTATATTTTATATAAAATGGTGAAAAAGCAGAGAAACGAGCGATCAATCAGTCATTTAAAATATGTGAAATTGTTAGTGAATCAGCTAAAAGGAGATTATCGACAAGACCGTGGAGCTGGCCGTGGTTCAACATCTGCAACTACCGATAACAGTATCCGATTAAATGGTAAGCTACATGTTATGCTAAAAGGAAAAAAAAGATTGTAGAGTGTGCTCTGACCGAACGAAAAAGAAAAGCGGAAGACGTGAAACGGTGTATTACTGTGACACATGTCCTGAAAAACCTAGGATACACCTTGGAGAGTGCTTCCTCAAATATCACACTAAGGAAAATTATAAAATTTAATATTAAAATATTATGTTTGTAGTATGTAAATAAAAATGAAACATGTAAATAAACTACTTTTGCTTAAAATTCTTATGTTTGATGTATTACAATTTTTTATTAAAACTACTGTCGGGTAGCTGAATACCCATACTAAAAATGGTTCGGGTGCAAAGGGTTAACTATAGCACTCACTTTCTATCATCATCTTAAGCCTGCGGCTGTCCACTGCTGCAACAAAATGTCTCCCAAGATTCATCATTTAGCCTGATTTCGAATTATTATTATAAAGACCGCTTGATTCAGTGGCTAGAGTACCTAACATCCAAGCCGAGGGTTTTGGCATCAAATTCCGATTGAAGACTAAAATTTATTTAAAAAAAAACACAAATTTTGTATATTGAATCTCTGAATACAATTTCTATATGTTTCATGTGTCTCGAAGACACTGCATCAAAATTGTTCTTCAATGTTATTAAAATAAGAATCGATTAATTGGAAAAAGTAAGATTGAGATAAAAGTGAATGCCTTTTGTATTTAGTCATACAATTAAGACACTAAATGCCGTATTGTCGAATTCAATACGTATATATGCATACAATACGTTAAATAATGTTCTATACCGTCTCCAAATAAACAACTAACACCTACAAAACTGTTTGTAGACCTATAAAAAGGCGATTAAATATATCGTGCCATATCACTTTCCCTCAATATGGGCAAATAAAAACATTTGGTGTGACAACTAATCGGTGCTCAAATTATATGGCATATTGTGTATTTATTGTGATTGAGAACTGTTAAGATTAATCGATAATTGGTAGTATTACTTTGTCGATTCCTCTACCAGTGCTTTCTTTTGGGACCCTCATTTCGGGAATTATCTAGGCAGGCACAAAGTTTTAACATTATGTTAAATATATGTTATTTTCATTCTGAACACATTTTGAATATTTGCTCAACTGTACAAATTATTTTATATAAATATTTAAATTATTTTGTAAGCTGTGCAATAATTTTTATTGTGCTGGAGCCACATACACGTAGTACAACCAGAAATTCATAAATGTCAGAACGAATAAAAACCATTTATTTGTTAAAATTAATTAACCCTTTGCACCCGAACGGCGCCTCTCAGGCGCCAAACTATTCTTTACTTCAACTCGAACGGCGCCTGAGAGGCGCCATTACTATTTATGATAATAAAATAACCCTTCATACTTGCACGCATTGTAAATTTTTTCACAATACAAACCAACCGGAAAGGAATGCCGTTTGCTATAAAGAAACCCAAATTAAAAAAAACAAAAACAGTAGCATATCGGAAAAATAACAATTTGATCCTGGCTTGGAAGGATAAACGGGTTGTGACCATGATGACGAATTGGTGCGATGCTGGAATGACTACCGTAAAAAGGTTTCAACGAGGTGGTGTTGAAATTGCTGTTAAAAAACCAAACGTTATTCTAAAATATATTGAATCTATGGGCGGCGTTGATCGTGCCGATCAATATACATCTACGTACTGTTTTATGAGGAAATCCTTAAAATGGTGGCGAAAGTTATTTTTTTGGGGATTGGAAGTATGCGTGATCAATTCCTATATTTTATATAAAATGGTGAAAAAGCAGAGAAACGAGCGATCAATCAGTCATTTAAAATATGTGAAATTGTTAGTGAATCAGCTAAAAGGAGATTATCGACAAGACCGTGGAGCTGGCCGTGGTTCAACATCTGCAACTACCGATAACAGTATCCGATTAAATGGTAAGCTACATGTTATGCTAAAAGGAAAAAAAAAAGATTGTAGAGTGTGCTCTGACCGAACGAAAAAGAAAAGCGGAAGACGTGAAACGGTGTATTACTGTGACACATGTCCTGAAAAACCTAGGATACACCTTGGAGAGTGCTTCCTCAAATATCACACTAAGGAAAATTATAAAATTTAATATTAAAATATTATGTTTGTAGTATGTAAATAAAAATGAAACATGTAAATAAACTACTTTTGCTTAAAATTCTTATGTTTGATGTATTACAATTTTTTATTAAAACTACTGTCGGGTAGCTGAATACCCATACTAAAAAATGGTTCGGGTGCAAAGGGTTAAAGAGGAGAAAGGAGGGTTGGTGGTTAGGATTTTAACAATTTAAGGGAGGGGGGGGTGATAGACAGGGTTTGCCAAAAACAATTTAGGGGTAGAAAGGTACGAATGGAGGGTGCCTTGGCGGCTTCGATCGCACGCAGTCCGACGAAGTATTATTCCAACGTCAGCTTAACGAGCGATCGAGGGACGAGGGGGAAGAGAGAAGCTTCACCAAATGGTGGCTGCGTGGGTTTTCGCCAACGAAAGACACGCAGTCGCCCAGTACAACTGCCACGTTCGTCCTTGCGGAGGCCGCGTCAGTTGCCGTGATCGCTAGCGATCGGACCGTTTACAGTACAGACACCCGGTCACGTCCGATGCCAGACGAACACTATTATTTTTGTGAATTTCATTTAACAATTGATATTTGTAAACATTAGAGCCACCTAGCGACGAGTTAGCTTATGGAAGAAATACCGGCGGTCTCTCGCTGGATAGCACTAGTGTCGACGACTCCGTTGTTGTTGTCGACTACGATGTTGTCCCGCTTGTTTTTTGAATTTATATTCCACCCGGTATAATTAATTCTAATCAATACAGTACAATATACTACAGTGACAAATAAATCGATTCCTCTACCAGTGCTTTCTTTTGGGACCCTCATTTCGGGAATTATCTAGGCAGGCACAAAGTTTTAACATTATGTTAAATATATGTTATTTTCATTCTGAACACATTTTGAATATTTGCTCAACTGTACAAATTATTTTATATAAATATTTAAATTATTTTGTAAGCTGTGCAATAATTTTTATTGTGCTGGAGCCACATACACGTAGTACAACCAGAAATTCATAAATGTCAGAACGAATGAAAACCATTTATTTGTTAAAATTAATTAACTATAGCACTCACTTTCTATCATCATCTTAAGCCTGCGGCTGTCCACTGCTGCAACAAAATGTCTCCCAAGATTCATCATTTAGCCTGATTTCGAATTATTATTATAAAGACCGCTTGATTCAGTGGCTAGAGTACCTAACATCCAAGCCGAGGGTTTTGGCATCAAATTCCGATTGAAGACTAAAATTTATTTAAAAAAAAACACAAATTTTGTATATTGAATCTCTGAATACAATTTCTATATGTTTCATGTGTCTCGAAGACACTGCATCAAAATTGTTCTTCAATGTTATTAAAATAAGAATCGATTAATTGGAAAAAGTAAGATTGAGATAAAAGTGAATGCCTTTTGTATTTAGTCATACAATTAAGACACTAAATGCCGTATTGTCGAATTCAATACGTATATATGCATACAATACGTTAAATAATGTTCTATACCGTCTCCAAATAAACAACTAACACCTACAAAACTGTTTGTAGACCTATAAAAAGGCGATTAAATATATCGTGCCATATCACTTTCCCTCAATATGGGCAAATAAAAACATTTGGTGTGACAACTAATCGGTGCTCAAATTATATGGCATATTGTGTATTTATTGTGATTGAGAACTGTTAAGATTAATCGATAATTGGTAGTATTACTTTGTCTTCGTCGCCATAGCATGATCATATGCCTGCCTTGAAACATTTGAATGGGATTAAATAAAAGGTTGAAATGAGTACTTCAAATTTTACAAAGCTTCTGGGATATGCTTATACGATGAAGGGACGACAGTCTTTTTCTTTTGTATGTTTTAAATTATTATTACTCAGGATATTTTGAGCCCTATCAAAGACGTCGGTTTTACTTTAAAAGACTATGCGATGTACCTCTTACGTATGTTACAATTGATAAATGTTATCAAGGATTTTTTCACTCATAATATATTTTAATTCAACGAGTGATTAAACTAGCGATTAAACTACAAGTCAAATGAATATTTGAACATTTCTGTTTGTTTTATCTTTAAATCGGACATATTAATGCGATATTCGTTACTTAATTTTAGGTTATTTTTATTTAATTATCCATTACTTGTTCCATCATGCTAAGTTTAAAAATTAAATATGTTTGAAAACATTGTGGCGTCAACAATAGCAATTGCAATGTCAGTTCTAGAACAAGACAATTAAAAAATAATTAGAATTGCTATCCATATATATTAACAAAAATAAATTAACCGAAAGCAAGACAGTATTATTCGAAACGAAGACATCGAGAGAAGAAATTGGAGAACTAGGGTCATCGTCATAGTTCTTGAAGTTAGCAGACCGAAGTGGCAATTGGCTAGACACATTTTAGTAGACCGCTAGATGAAGCGATGATCTACGCAAGGTGGCTGACAGAGACAGAATGTGTGTACTCGAAGATCAGGCAGGGTGATGGACCTCGGGTGAGGCCTATGTCTAGTGGACTGACGTGGGTTGATAAAGATAATAAATGAAGCAAGTATTTAATCCTGGATATACATTGCATAACAGTACGTCGTCTCAAGCAATATTTTTTGAGAACGGTGCGTTTATCTTTATAGTGTGAAGAAAATATTCAATATTGTGCTATGTCATTCATGTTACATGATTTGTCCAGTCATTTGACTGACAACGTAACGATATAGTAATATTTATAAAAAATACTTGGGACTTGTGTATTTTAAATGTTTGAAAATGTAACAATTAAGCACGTAGTTGTTACATTACATTACATTTTTTGTCTTCGAATATACTCATAGAGGATCTCAGTCAACCGCGAACTAATTGCCAGCCTTGAAATCATTTGATGGCTATTATTATATGTTTTAATACCTACATATGCGTAATACAAAACCATGAGGTACTTATAAATTTCATATATTTTTAAAGTTTTAAGTGCTTTTTACAAAATATATACTTTTTGATAATTGCTTTGTAAAGTGACGTATTCATTTTTATTTTATTCTCTTCAACTAATGTCTTGTCATGTGATAGAATAACATTTCCATTAACACCCCGTTTCTTCTCGTGGGTGTCGTATGAGGAGAATAAAGGACCATATTCCAATGGATGGGCAGCAGAGACTACATAAATATTATAATAAACACTAATTTGTAATCTTCCGCGAAGCATGGACAATGCGGAAATATGTCAAAGGCCGACAAAGACGATGCTGGTCTTTAAGACCCACGACACTAGATCTGATGATTGGTGGTATTTTCTACCAACAGATGATTCACTTAAGTCGTTTATTTCCCTATTATATATAGAAGAAGCTAGAACAACGCGCTTTTCTTACATGATAATTCGACGCAAAAAGCGAAAACGTAGTAAACCGCAAAAAACTTAAGATTTCTGATAACATTGCATCTGTTCACTTAAGATTAGTTAGTTTCAAGCTGTACATGTTGGTTGTGGAGCTGTGAGACCATTGGATGCAGTATTTTTTTCTGAACCGAATATGCATCTGGATCATTTACAGCATTTTCACTTTTATGCGACGAATCATGTGTATAAATTAAATGTTGTGAAATAAAAATAAAGGTCCACAGTTAACGAATTAAATTGTTTCATCCACTCATGAATATGTGTGTAAGTAAGATGTAAATTCGTATTGTATTTATGTATATAAGGCTAACACTGGCTTTGTTGGCATATCTTATCAGGTTTCTTCCAATGTTCAAAATAGACACATCGGAACCAAACAACAGATTTTTAGTTCAGAGGGCAGGTGAATGTATTAATGATAGACAGGTTGCTTCTCTTTTTATTGGATATTTTTTTTCCAAATGGGCGTTATTACATCTTTTGTTATGATGTTGTAGTACAATTAAAGAATAGTTTTAAATTACACACCAGAAAATCCTTTTTCGAAAAAAATGTACTAGGGCATTATAAAATATATTAACTTTATATTTAATGGCTGACGATCTAATTGGCGAAGTTACCGCGTTTGGAGTTGATGGTTACAGATGCGATTCACGCATCGTGATAAATATAGGTACATATGTAATGTCTTCTAGGTACGTATTCCGAATGTGTGTGTGTCGCTAATCAATTTTAAACATTAAGTCCTTTCCTCCAGAAGGCATAAGGAGAATTATGGAAAAAAATGAAAATTTAATGCGTCAATGGCTATATAATGGCCATGAATGTATTCCTAATTGTTGTTTGGCTTCAGAGTTAGAACATAACCGAATGTTACCTGACCTAATGTAGTATTTTTGGTATAAAAAATAATGTTTTGTTTCGTTACTTCAGACTTGTTACACTGGTAAACAAAACAAAATACTATCATCCGGTTTTGGTGTTCTTTTTTCATTTATGTGAGAGTAGTTGATAACAAATATTTTAGAAGTATATAGGCAAATTAATAAATGTACTTTTCTCTAACTACATTGTATTTCATTAATATTTAAAAATACCTGATTTAAAACTCCACGTGTTGACGAATAGGTTTCGCCTTTCACATAAGGTGGTAGCGTTGCGGTGGAACTGATACTGCGCAGGAAGCTCTGAAGCGCCTCGTATTCTTCTTGTGTCCGGGATTCTTTGTTTTTGATCTGGGGTTTGCGGCCCTCTGCCAGCATAGCTTCGTGTGCACCATCACTAAACGAGGAGAAAGGACTTTTATAAATTTTTATTTTAAGAGGTATTATACATTTCATTGGAACGTAATTTTAAATTGGTATAGTCCATCTTTATATTGATACGAAATAAGTGATTTGATATTATTTCTGGACCTTACTGTATTTTTATAAAGGTAGTGACGTATATATACAAATCGGACTCTTTGACATGGATATCTTAGATTCTTGAAATACTAGCTTTTTATTATAAGAAGCATGCAAAGAGTTTTTGCTTGCTTCTAATAACAAATACACTTCGTGCTTGTGACAGTGAGTGTTTTTAAAACATTAATCACAATTTTTTTATTTTGGACGTAAGTAAATGTATCGACTATAATAACAACAAAATAAACATTTATGTATTATATAAAACAAAGTCATTAGTAAAATTCTACGTGTAATAACATATGAGAAAGCGTGATACGCCAGAAAAAAATAATAGATAAAAGTACTTAAAGTAATAAATACACCTTGTTATTGAGGTAAAACCATACTACGAATGGCAAGCTTGGATCACACTGGCACATAATATATTCCTAAGGAAAAGAAAGGGTACGGAATAGGAAGGTGTGGTACGTTAGGAGATTTTTTATGCTACAGACAAAAATTTGAAAAAACATTGACCTTTTGAGAGCTAATGTATATGTCAGTAAAATGTTTCACGTAATTAATGCATTGGCAGGTAGAAATGAACACACGAGCGTAGTTCGAGCATTTATTCTTTTAATCTTTATTGTATACACTGCTTGAGGTCGAAGCGACCCGAACCCTCGCCAACAGTGCCGGGCCCTAGAAGCGCAACGTTCTGTCAAATGTTAAAAAAATCACTAAATAAGATGAACAATGTTGGATCTTAATAAATCATATTTTTACTTCAAAATTAACTTACGTGTTCGTTCTACTTAAACAGTAACTTGAAAACATTCATTTTATAAAACTTCTTGATTTTTTTAGATGTATTATTATAAAAAGCACCAAATAAGCGTCTGGACGGTAAAAGCTGACGCATAGTATGTCTAAACTATTTGAAAATAATTTATTACTAACTGACATACAGTTAATATAAAATTACATTGTAGATTTAACTTCTGTCACTTTTTATAGATTACGTAGCACATGATTTGTATGCCCGCCATAAAGGTCATCCGTCAGGCAAGGAATCACGTGATCAATATTAAAATAATTTGGAGATATCTCTATATATGAGTAAGCTTATAAAACTTATCATATAATACGTGGTTAAGTGACTTGTATAACAAATGTTTTGCTTTATTGATAAGAAATTTAATGTTTATTTAATAATGAAAAAGTGAACAGTATACGTTGCTGTTTTGGAGTACATATTAAAGTACTAGTTGTATTCAAAATAATTTAAATATTTTTAGTTATATTAGGTATATATAGGTAGGTAAATAGTCAACATCCCTATGGCGTAAAATACACTTTCATCTTTTTTTGGAAAAACGAAAGTAAAGGACAGATAAAATATATATATATATATATATATATATATATATATATATATATATATATATATATATATATATATATATATATATATATATATATATATATATATATATATATATATATATATATATATATATATATAGTTTGGGGCATTGCTCCTGGGTTTCACCTTGACGTTGACACTAGAAAGCGGCCAACTTTTAAATAACTATTGACGATTTTCCTATATTTAAAGTTTTTCGTATAATATTTTGTATTACTTATAACTTGCCTTACATTCACATAACCATAAACACTAAGATCTCTAGGTAATAACAATAAGTATGAAAGTAAACTTTAAAAATACGACTGGGATAGAACTCGCGGGAATTACATAAGTAAATGTATGATAATATATGTGAGATGATAAAGTAACAAATATATAGCATTTGTATAATAATAAAATATAATTCTATATATAGTAATACGTGTGAAAACGTACGATTAAGAATATTTGTTAAAAGGCATATTAATATTAATCATAAAGATAATTATTTATACATAAGATATTAATTTGACCAAACATTTTTCTATAATATTAAATAATAAAATACAAAAAAAATTTGAAAAAAAATATAAATTTGAAAATGTAAATGTTTATTTTTTCTCGATATTTATTTATCAGTAGGTAAGTAGGTGTATATATATATATATATATATATATATATATATATATCTATATATATATATATATATATATATATATATATATATATATATATATATATATATATATATATATATATATATATATATATATATATATATTAGATATTTATCAGAAATTATTGATGTTATTTTGTAATTTTACCTCTAGCAAGAAAAAACTATATGTTATTCGAAACCAATTAACAGAGAGCACAGTATGACAATTATTTTCATCTAAAAATAGCATTGAAGATATGTTAGGAACGTTGAACTTCTTAGATAAAAAAAGCTGAGACAAATCTCAAGGTTGCAAAAGTTTTGTCTTTCTTTGTTTTTCAAAGTAAAGCTAAGAAGAAAACATTACTAGACTTGGACTAGAAAACCAGTCTATTTCGGCCAAGTTATATTTTAAGGCTAAGTCAAACGTTGCTGTAGTAGTATAATCCAAGAAATTAATGAGACAAAAGATATAACGAATATTAGAAACAACTACATCATTTTTGGGCCTAGTTTAACGTATTGATAATCGTTTATTTAAATATATCTTATAAAATAAATCGGATTATATTACAATTTATAATTAAATATGTTTTATGGGCAAACTAGCAAACAAGTTGCCTGATGGAAATAAATCAACGACACCCATAGACTTTTGAGAATTGTTTTGGCATAGTTTTTGAAGGCTACAAAGAGTTATTAGTGCCAAAATACCACTGAAGCTAATGTGAGGTAATTCTATGCCGGTTCAACAAAATAGTGGTGCATGAAAAGAAGTTCTAATCTTATAATTTTTCCCATTAATACTATTTACAAGCTAAACAAAGCTTATATTTCGTTTTATATATTTATTATACTTTTTAATTAATTTTACATCATTATTTATTTACATTTTTATTAGAAATAATAAAAAATAAATAACATAATTTTCGGCGTGTTTTGTCCTCAGTATCTACTTTCACTAGACGTGAGGTAGACAGTATTTGCATACATTATTAGAGCGTTCGCATATTTAGCATGCATAATAACAACGATAAAAAAATACTTAAAAACGACTAACAGAAGGAAAACGAATTTGACTGAAGTTTGTAAGGACATTTATTCTTTCGGAAATGGACAGATTTATTCATTTACAATTTGTTACCAAAAATCATAAACAAATAAATAATATTTTTTCATTCTAATAATATTATAATTTATGGTTACGATACCTTACGTACAGATACGTTGCGAATGGTTTAATGTTGATGTTATCTAAGTGTTGAGTTTTTTTGGATTCATATTTAAATACTCTTGAATACATTTGTGTTATTTTCTTCCATATTTAGAATATTATTATATCTTACATTTCTTAAAAAATTTAATAGGAACTACCATAGTTAATTTCAGTCGTAAATCTTTCCCTCTTAATTATTTCTATGCAGTATCTTTGGTGTTGCAGATGTCTACTGGTGGAAGTGATTACTTATCAGGTATAAGGTACCATCAGGATATGTTTACTTGTTTGCCCACGTCTTCCATTAAAAAATATTTGTAAGATCGGCAACACAAAAAAGTAAGCCTTTTAAAATATTATCCTTCGAATTATTCCTTCATATTAAGTCCAGCGTTTCTCTTATTAAAGTATTTATTCTTTAAATGACCTGGTATAGGGAAAACTAAAGTGGCGATGACTATTCGGGGTTTTAAAAAGAACTTACCTTTGTATCTTCACTATTTTGATCTTCCGCCGATAATATAACGCATAGCCAAAAATTAACACAACCATTTTTACAATTAGTAAAAACAATATTATAATTAAACGTTTTTTTTAATATATTCCTTTCAATAGCGAGTCCTTTGTAGTATCTTGGGACTTGTAGCACGACTGGCAATTATTTTATACTAACTATCAGAGTAACCCTTAACCCGATCTTTTCTTAATGTATTGGTACTTCTTTGTTTATACACATGCGACAATGTACATATACTATTATATATCTATGCGACAAGTGTTGAGATATAGCTATTGATTGGCATGGAACAACCGTGACCTCCTAGTTCAGGTGGAGGTAAAATTATCGAATTAGTTACGCGCCCATTTATTAAAGTTAACTATAGCTATTACAATTAATAAATTCATTAAAATATTGTTTTGTTTTTCATGTGTGACGGTGTGAATTGGCTAAGAAAATAAGGAATAAACTTTTAAAAACAGTAGTAATAAAACTGTTTCGAGTAAGTCCACAATAAAAATATCGGATTAGAGAGCGTTGATATCTAAAGTTTTTTATTGAGGAACGCACACTATAATGTAATTATTTGGTGAAAACTGATTTCTTATATTTGTTTTAATGAGACCAATTTGGAAATTACTTTCAGATGCGATAGAACCCATTTAGAAACTATTTTTTTTCATTTTTGGTTTTACACACAGATACGTTCTATAGTGCAAAATTTCAAATGTATCGGTGTAACGGCAAATTAATATCGCCGAATCCGATATATTGGAAAATCTACGATATCGCTGATATATCGATAACGTATCGGATACGGGTGCATCCCTAATTATTAATTATATTACCTTTATGTGTACATATACTTTGATAAATGCTTATCACCTAGTCTGATTTTCGGTTTCGTTAAATAACCATCCTTTTCAGATTTTATTTTATCCAGCCAGGGCCCATACTACGTTTGCCCCGGCGCAGTCTTCAATCTGTTTTATTTACTACTTGATATTAAAACTACGATCACAAAAATAATTGGAAAAAGAATTGGAAGAATTTATATTTCTATTAATATTGATATAATTATTATTGTATTAATTTTTCTTTCTTAATTTCATTAATATAATTTGACAAATATGAGTGCAACGTCCTCTTATACTGTTGAATGCTTTTTTTGAACAAAATTTGGGAAGAAAATCTACGTTACAAGAGGAACTAGAGACACAATTAATACAGTATATGTTAGCAATGGAAGCTAAGTTGTTCAGTTTAACACAAAAAGATGTGATGAGTTTTTAGCCTACCAATTGGCAATAAAAAACAATATCACCCATATCTTTTCCGCGAAAAATGAAAGTGCAGGTAAAGAGTGGCTAAAATGCTTTTTAGAAAGGTATCTGGAGCTATCTTTTCGCCGCCCAACAGGAATTTCCAGGATAAAGGGATTAAGTAAAGAAAGTGGGGACCATTTCTTAAATATTTATGAGAAATTGATGGATGACTACAAGTTCCCTCCAGACATAGTTTTCAATGTGGACGAAACTGGCATAAATGTTGTTTCATTCCAAATGCCTCAATCTGAGGTTCTGAGTCAAAAGGGGAACCAACAAATTGGTGCTTTAACATCTGCTAAAAGGGATAGGCTTTGATAACTTATGTGATAAATATGAGTGCTGGAGGAGGAGTCGTTTGTTCCACTAATGATTATATTCCAGATAGGAGCTATGTTTCGAAGTTTTGGTATTGTGTTGATCGCTATTCTATGAATAACAGAGGTGAAATATATGTTCAATGCCTATGTTGCAAATTATCGACTCATGAAGAATGCTTGGGAGTGGAAACAGACTTTTTTTCTACGAATTTTATTCTGCAAAATAATGCAAATTTATTTTTATATTTTATTTGTTATGGTGGGCAATATGGCTCACTTCATTTGTGGCCAATATGGCCCTAGGCCATATTATCCTACTACGTTTGAATTTTTAAGATTATTCAACATAAACAAAAACGTTTATTTAAGTTATGTTTTGAAGTTAATAACCTTAAATTTACAATTGTTGATTACTATTAAGTTCAAAGGACTGATTTAACCAATAAAAACTGTTTAATCTCTTAAATCTGGTATTTTATTTAGAAAAAGGCTTATGGTGTGCCATATTACCCGAAGTTACTCTACTACCTTTTTTTTCTATTTCTACGGTACGTGACATGATGACCTTTATACATATAATTTTATCATGATTGTAGAAGAACATCAGAAGATTTATTATATATATCAGAAGAGAATTATTTCAAAAGACAAATAATTATTTTAAATGCTATTGGAATGCCTTGAATACTAAAAACTGGGGCTGATAATGGTTTAAAATATTGAGTGTGTCTAAAATACTGGTAATAGACGGATTTGTTAAGTAGTTAAAATTTCTGGTTTAGTTATAGTAAAACGTACGAATCCTTAATGAGGTTGAAGTACATACATAGGTACACTTAAGAATACTAATTAAAATGCTTCACGCTCTACAGAATTGGGCTTAAACTTCCGAAACGCATAACAGACATAACTTAGTGTCAAAATGTTCTAATAATCTATGTCTGTTTTTATGGAATAAATAGGCTAAGAATGATGATAAGCATTTAGCGCCGCTCATCAACATGTGTTTGTTATCTACCTTAAGGTAAAGAAGTAATGAGAGTATGCTACCACATACGCCGGATAGACCAGTTCTACCGGGGAAATTACCACTATTTCCCCGGTAGAACTACTCCATCTGTGCTACCGTGGCTCTACCACTACAAATTATTCATTATAACTAAATTACTTAAATGTGACCTATATATTATGTAAGTTTGATGTGGAAATAAGTTAATAATGTAGGGTGTCATATAGGCGAATGTCGTAGTTTCGTTTCTAGAACTGTAAATGTGAATTTTTTTTAAGAATATTAAGTCTAATTGTTCTAGGAACTGAGTATTAAACCGAAGGTTACCTTAAAAACCGAAACCGAACCTTAAAATCGAAGAGGAAACTCAAATATTGTGTGCTTTTGCTGCGTCGTGTTTGTGTATGGCAATATATATATATATATATATATATATATATATATATATATATATATATATATATATATATATATATATATATACATAATCACGCCTATCCCCGCAGGGGTTGGCAGAGACCACAGAGCTCCATCCGCTGCCATTCATCGCACCAAAACGGCTCGTCATTGGTCGCTTTTCGCCTTAGTGAGAATCAAGACGTGACGGGTGGCAAACCACGTCGCCGTCATTTTCGACAAATTAGGTATATTAAATTCGTCTTGGCAGTATTCTTTAATAAAATTATACTGTACGTTATTTGTGACCGCGAATATGTCAACAGCCTTCAAGTGAAGCTTAATACGTTTTTACAAGGTGGCAGTACCAACAAAAGGTCCATGATAAATAAGTTAAGTTTCTACACGACCCGCATATAACCGGTTATGTATGTCGTATGGAAGTATAATCGTTGTACATCTATCTTAAGTATTTGTTCCGAACATCCACAGGTGATACTAAAAATAATATATAAGCGGCGCTCCGCTTTAGATGTGAACCGTCGACCCCCACTTAGGTAGCGGAAGATCTTAACCTTTTTTCATGGAATACATTGGCAAACGAGTCACGTGATGGTAAGCAATCACCGTTGCCCATAGACATACGCAATATTAATGGCACTGCAGATAGCTTTTCACCTCTTATTTACTGAAGTAAATGAGAAAGATTTGAAAATCGAATCGCGTCAACCATTCAAAAGTAAAAAAAAAGTAATTAGTGATGTACATATGATTCATGTTTCGTTCTAAATTATTGAGTGAACACACTGAACAAAGAGAACATAACTTGTAGAAAATTTGTTTTGTTTAAGTTTAATTTAAATTGACTTTTACTATTTCAACGGCCACCAACAATTTTTTCTTAGATCATTTATGTCCCAGTGGATACCCATCCACGCGCCTCCTCATTTTAAGAGGAATAGGCATTAACCATGTTTGACATCTAGATAATGCGGGGATCTAACCTACAACCATTGCCAAATAGATTGTCACTGAGCCAATTAGGTTCACTAGACAGAAGGTGGCCCAAAAAAGTTTAAACATACAAAATAAGTTTTCTTTATTCGTTGGGAAATAAAGCAAGGTTTGTTTCAATGTAGGTCGATGTCACGATGACAGTATAAAAACTGGTTAAAAGGAAAATAACAAAAAAACAAATTGAGCTCGGATGTCCTTTCTGTTTTGAAACGACTCCTTTGTAAGTTGGACGCTGATTGGTCATATACAAATTTGGGAAGTTGAATTTAATGTTTTGTAATATCAGTTGCAAAATGAAACTATATATTTAGTTTATTTAGGTAAGATCTTACGAGAGAATTTTATGTTAAAAGTGTTTATATATCTTTAAATATCATATTATAATCGTTTTACGAGTGAGATTTCATTATTCCAGGAAGGGCAAAGACACGCTATTCGACAGTTAAAACATATTTGTATTATGAACATATAACTTAACGTCGACTATTTGGAATGATTATATTACTTTCCTAGTCATTTATCTACACTTTGATGGACTTTAAACCTGTTGGTCTAAATATAATATATGAGTTAATTGTATAGTAATTTAAAGTTTTAGATTAGCCATCTAAAACTAAATCAGTCAGAGGTACAAGGCAGATTTATCGCTAGAAACACCTTGAAGTGATGATGATTTTAATCTATTTATGTGGACTGTGAATATTCTAAATATTTCCAGAATAAAAAAGTAAATTAACTCGCTTCCTACAAAATGTTCTAATTTCCCGCGAAAATTAACCTCATTTAATACGTACTATCCACACATAATTTCCAATAAAAACTATACCTAACTATACATAACAGTAATCAAATACTGTCATACAAAATAAAACTATGTATTATAATTTTTTATTAAATGTATGTATTTGAAGAAACCTATAAGAAAACTATACAAATTATAGCGAAAATTGGATGATTTTCACATTTCTTAATTTTCTATGAGGGGGAAGATGTTTCATTAGTGATTTCTTTATAAAAACACTTTTATACGAGTATGAAACATGAGCATTCATCTCATCGAAATCCGTTTAGCCGTTGCTTAGACATCCGGACAAATTTTAAAAATAGCATTTTAGTTTCGGCATAATGCAAATAAGCTCAAATGCTTAGTTTTATGACAAAATAACAAAGGTATGGTATATGATGTACATTGTGTGATATATTTCGTGAAACACTAGAATATTTGTCATTTCTAAACAGAGAAGTTTACATTTGTATCAGAATGTTACTTTTGTGGTCGTCTTACACAATAGAGCGATGACACATTGAAGACTTCGAAACAATGTGGTTGTTTATGAAAAACATGTGGAAACAAAGACATTTTGAGATTTTTTTCATACTATTTAGTATGTATAACGAATTGTTTGAAGCAGTTCCTTTGTATTTATTCCTATTGCATTTTATTTTATGTTTTAGGAGTTATTTTTTATAAATATTCTAAAAAAATAATAATTGTAATACGTAAAAAAGCCTTTTTTTCAGTCTAAATCTCAAATTGTAAGAGTGATATCAATTTTATATAAGAAGTCTACACAGGTGCCCTGTTTTTTAATATTCTTAACAAATTTTTGAATACTTTTTATTCAAATTTATTATAATTTACATCATTAATTCAGCAATTGTTATGACTTGTTATCATTTGCTGAATATTAATCTCTCTCAATTGGTGCCCTAATTTTTACGCTTGATAGGATGTCACTGTTGGTATTTGCTTCTAAAGTCCTCTCGTAAGATATCCGCAAAATGAAATGGCGAAATTTGTTCTTAGAAATATACGTTCTTAGAAAAATAATAATTAATATTTGTAATCATTAGAAAATATAAATGTAAGAGAAACAAATTCTTTAATTTCGTCACCAACAATACAATTGCAACAATTTAATTCTGGACGAAGGTTTTCCTTAAAATTGAGGGGTGTTTCCGTAATCCTAACGCTTGATGGGTTGATCGTTTAATATTTATTTAATTCACCAGTAGACGCTATTAATTAGGGGTTTTTTGCGTGAAAAATTGTATTTTTAACTTAGAAAACACCGCCCTCTTATATAGTGTGGTATATACTAGTTAGTATGATTGTACTAATTTTGGCAATGTAAGAACACATGTGGCTTTTATCTAGCAGTTGAAACAAAATGATGTCATCATTGTCGGCATCAAGTCATTATTGTGAAATACATATATGTCATTACAGGAATTTAAAAATGATTGATAAGTATCAATCAAGTTTTTTTGTGTTCTACAAAAAAAAGATATCTAATAGTATATATGTATTACGTCTACATGTGTAATTGTTGTGAAATATTTATGATTATGAGAATTTTAAAGTAATAAGTATCAATCGAGTTGTTGTATTATGTGAAAAAAAATTATATCTACAGCAAAACTCGGTACAGATTAGATATTACTTCAAAACGCCGAGAAGTGAATTTTTTTTTCTATACGTATACGCTTGTTGCATATGCCATGCTATGGAGCCATGCACTGATTATTTATTATCAGGCTGGTTTGCTTATCTCTTCTATTAAAAAGGAAATATATTGATTTCATAATCGTGACTCAGCACAAAAGGTGGCTTATGTAAATCGTAAGGAATGATTGTGCAATAATAAGCCATTTAAATATAACATTAGTATTAATTATCTCATATTATGTCAATTGATTGACATAGAAGGTCCTCTTGGGTAGGTACAGAGGCACGCTATGACGAAGAGTACGTGACTGTTCTAATAATAATTCAGATAAAAATACGAATAATTGACACATGAACGAAATTATGAAATCGAAGCTATAAAATATATTAATGGTAACGAGAAAACTTGTTATTTTAACTTTTCAAGCGTTACTACCGAGGTATTTTGTCGATTATGGAGTTTGAAAAAAGGCATAGTACTCGAGCCCTTGCGTTTTAGATGTAAATTACAGATATGTTTCACAAAGAGTTTTTCATGGTATTAAGCTATTTTAGCGAGATAGTCGGTGATTGACTCCCCGTCTCAAATTGTCTATTTTAAAGAGAAGTTGAAAGTAAACCTTTTTTCTGAAATCAGGCAGAAGTATCGAGTGATAATGTCAATTGAAGCTGATTTGTGATGTAAAATTTATGTTTTCCCACATTATTATACTAAGAATAACTTGAAGTTTTTGTTCCGAAATAACGTAACAAATCTACTTCGAATAACTACATAGAAATATAATATTCAAATATATATATAAAACGACAAAAGGTACGATGGAGTTGATTATAAAGTATAATGTCAGATATTTATGTCAATTAAATGAAGTTTTTTTATTCATATTATTGGTGTGAAATGGTTCTTTATGAATGATTCAAATATGTCTAATTTTTTATTTATTGAAGGTAACGTAATAGAATCCATATGGACAGTCAAAAGTTTTACTTAGCTAAGATCCGCGACAAGCAAAACAATAACAGAAAATTAATAATGTGTGTTTTCCGTTGGGTTAAGTGGATTTATTTGGAACTTAAACCAAAAAACTTACCGAAAATCGGCCATCAATTCTCCACCCACCAACCACTATACACAACACCAAACACACATTATTACTTTTCCATCTTGTAAACCACACGTGTTTCGCCCCAACACGAGGCATCTTCAGGTATAGTAGACTCTACGGAAGACAACCGAAAAGTCGGTTGTCTTATTGTTTTGCTTGTCGCGGATCTTAGCTAAGTAAAACTTTTGACTGTCCATATAGTGATGGATTTCCGCAAAGTAACGCCTGTCTCCATTAATAATCGTAATAGAATCCATTTGAAGATTAACATGACGCGTGTGTTTTATTTTTATTAAAAGATTATAAACTTCACCATCATTGAATGGCAAAATACACAACTCTAGGCCTTGAGATA
Source organism: Baronia brevicornis (assembly GCA_031353405.1). NCBI lineage: Eukaryota > Metazoa > Arthropoda > Insecta > Lepidoptera > Papilionidae > Baronia > Baronia brevicornis. Next base: position 96,012 of record JASFAT010002928.1, on the reverse strand, counting down.
GAGGCAGTCGCCTATTTGGGGATACAACACACTTATTATATAACATAATAATAAACCTTTAATGAACGGAGTTTTAAAAAAGCAGGAGAAAAAAATGATGAACGGTCCAAAGACACTCGCTTATATCACAGCGTAAATGGCTTTCGGTCAAATCCATCTACAACCCAGTTTTTAAGTTAGAAAGTCGGTTAGAAAACAACCTTATTTGCCGTTGTCATTCTTAAATAGGGAAAAGTCGACCGAAGTAATGAGCACAACCGGATTCTTCCGGATTCGCTTTCCTTTTCCTTTCGCGTATAAGTGAGCCCCGTATGACATCGATCTGTTCGCATTAAGTAGGAGGATACGAGGATTAATGAAATTTGGTCTATTCTGTTCTTTTTATAGCCTATATTTGTTTATATACTATATTAACCTACCACGCTTGTCCTAGGCAGATTGGCTGGGCATAAAACTACAACTGTTGTCCAGACTCGGAATAAATACCTATACATGTATTTATTTTCATGCAGATATCGAACCCGCGATTATTGGCTCTAGTAGTTTCGTTAGCGAGCCAAAGGTGACACGGTAGGTGTATATTTATCGGATGTAACTTTCGACGTTGTGCCCTCTAAGTATTGCTCTACCTCAAATCCGCCGCAAAAAAGCCTGTTTAATGGGAATACAAAAACTGGAACCACGTTGACGACAATCGCTGTTTGCGTACCAATTCCCTCCAGCCCGCTTCAAGAGCTGCAGTTGTTTCAGTAACATGGGTTATAATGAAAAATATGCTTAACTTTGAGATATCAACAGCGAGAAAGCAAATACTCCATTACTCAGAAGTTTATCTTTGGCCATGAGCTACGTTCCGTTTCCAAATTGCCTTTTGCCAACTTAGTAGTAGTATGAATGTACATATGGGGAATATATGTACATACATCAGATTAGGTTCTGTACATACATCAGATTAGGTTCTCATGAGAAGATAACGATTTTTGTTATCATTTTGATTGGATTCTATCACAAGGGAATTGACGTGCAGTCACACGTTAATGTAAAGGCGGCTGCCTTCACATTGAAACTATTTTTTATCAGGAAATAGCTAGTGATATATCAGTGATCTGTTTGTCTAGTGAATTGGTTATTGTACTTGACTTTGAATTTATGGCAATGGTTTTATCAATGTCAACTTACCACTCAAATCCTTTATTTTGATGATATAATTTTTATTTATTAGTGTTTTATATTATATTTCTTATTTATATTGGCTTATATTATATTTATGTTTTATATTGGCTTCTTAGCATCCACGGAATGCTAGATTAACATCAACCCTAAACTATCAGTTAGTAAAGTAGTGAAAATAAACATTTTCAAACTAAAAATCATTATTTATATTAAAAAAAGTATGATTTATTAAAATTATACATTATTTAATAAGTAATTTATTTTATCAATAAATAATTGTACTAAGGTTCTACTATAACCGTGTTATGTATTCACAATTATTTTTTAACTTGAAATTATATAATATTAGATGTTTATGTAGATGTCATTATTATCAGACCGCGCCAGTCCTCTATAGGACATGTCGGACATATAACGCGTGACAGATTCGATCTTCGGCTATACGCCCAAGGCGCCTAGCAGAGACTGAATGTCTCTGCTAGGCGCCTTGGGCAGATCGGTACTTCATAGTCGGGTGGCAACCCATACGACGTTTTATTCATTCCAATACTCGTTTACATAAGAAACGAGTGGTATGTATATACATACCGTTAGCTTTTTTTGTTATTTTCCTGACCTCACATTAGCTAGCAATTCTGAAATTTTTTGTAGATAACGGGATCATTTTATATCACTAAATCATGCTATCTTATTCGTTAGAATGGATTAATTTTAGGTTTCGGTTACCTTGGTACAAGATTAATTTTTAGCGTCTTTCCTCTACTTGATTTTCTTTTTTAATTCACAACCAGGAATGCAATTCGAGCTGTGAGCTTTAGGAAAGAGAGTATTTTATTATTATATTCGATTTTATTTAATTTATTTATTATATTTTAGATTTAAAAAAAACAAACGAGAACATAAATATTTTTATCACCCATTAGATTTTACCAGTAGCGGTAATTTAGGCGTATGACCCACCCGACGGAAATTCACTACTATCATTTCAATCAATTATGACTAATGAAAAGTTTTTCGACCGTTAGGTATACCGACTCAATTATATTCAATTGGATGATTATAATATTTTCTTTGTCGAAATGAACTTATCGAAACTTAAGTTATTTTGATTACTTCTGCAAATAAAATTATTTCTTGAGCTAATAGACAATTATTGATATATTTTATAAGAGTATAATTTAAAAATACATTTTATCATTTTTTACGTTAATAAACGTTTTTAAAACAATAGGTGAATATAGATATCTATTATATATTCATCTATTGTTTTAAAAAGGTTTAATAAACAATGTTTGCGATATCCCAATAAATATTCATCATCATATTTATTCCGTTTTAAAAACATTGTACCTAAGTATTTATTAAAATTATTATTAATCGAAATTATTATCTGCTTTTTATTCTTGAACGTTTTCTTTTTTCTCTTCAGCTAAGTTTCTAATTCATCGCCATGTTAATTTAAAATTGATTGCAAAATTCGTAATATGATAATAAGATGGCAAGGTAATACGAACGTAAAAAAGTAGTAAACATCTTTTATTTACGTAAACACTTATCTCTAAGCATAGAAAATACTTTCATAAATATATGTACCAGTGCAGGTGGCCTTGCTCTTTCATATCGTAGTGTAGGTTTATTAATCTATGTTTTTTTCTATGTACATGTTTTAGCTACAAGGTACACAAGTACGTATGCGTGTGTTTGTGAATTTAATTCTTAAAAATTGCATTATACAAATGCAGATATTTCAAAATGTGCATATCCAATGATAGACAAAAACAATGTTGTAGTGGCAGACAGTTCAAGATGCGAGTGATTATCTCCTTATACTGCTCAGGACTTATTCAATGAAATATCTCATTGTAATATATAATACTTGTAACATGTAGAAGTTGATGGCATGTATTTGTGTATCGTATTAATTTATGGTTAGTATTAGAATATCACCCATAAATTGGTAAAACCGTAATCTCCTTCTTTAACGTAGACGTAAAAAAGAAGATTACCTACGCCTCCAACCACCTTGTAGACCTTGTTTTTTAGTAAACATGACAAAATTATACTTTCGAATTTACTGCTATTACCTGAGGTGATATGCTTATGTAGAATATAAAATATGTGATTTTATATTTAAAAACTATGAAATCGATGTGTAAAAAATATGCTGTAGTCGAATTTTCCTACTGTGCTTGTTTGACTAGCGTTGAGTTCTGGAGGCCGACTCCTTTTATTCTTTTACTTTCCTTTTCTCCTTCCACTATTCATATGAAACGCGTTGTCTGCCTCAGTGTAAGCTAAGGCAACGCCGCCTTGATTTTGAAGATGGTCATGGTTAATACAAACCATCAGGTAAGCCACTTGTTCGTTTGTCTACGGGAGGTACAAGCATAGAGATTCAAACTTGGTACCAATCCTCAATATATAAGTAAAAATCGAACTCATACCCCACTGAGCTGACACGAGAATATAGATTATTTAAGAAGCTAATAATAGAGTAAGATCCTAGGCCACCTACACATATCTTATTTTGTGAAAGACGAAACGTGTGCAATATCTACTATATTGCTATGTACGTTGAACGTCCGCATACTTCTTCGAGTGTATTAGGTAGATGATCAATTTACAAGTTCACTTAAATTCTAAAGGCTGATTTTTATATATGGTTTGTAGAATATTATAACAAAATAATATTAAACACTGCCACACACTTTCCGTCAGCCATAACTTCCTCTAGACGCTCCTAAATAATAAAATAAATGAATTTCAATTATTTTGTGACGCCTTATTTTTATATACATATATTATTCAGGGGACCATTTTATAACTATATGTAAACAGGCATTTATTTGCCTACCTCGGGGCCAAACATTCTCCCAGATACAAAAAAAAACGTGTACAAAACTATGTACGCGGGTAGCCATTACGCCTACGCTTTACTATTGTTAAAATATTTTAAACGGTCTTATAAAAACATCACGAGCCTCAAACTTGAGCCAGCCCTACGTGTCTTAGTATGTACTTCTTGGTGTAAGTCGATACTTTCATTAAACCTAGATTTAAATCTCGTCTTATTACAGATAATAACTTGCGCCTAATTTTGACGTAAAACAATAAAGGTCAGTGGAAATGCAATTATTTTATATGATTTTTCTATTCTATATCTCTCATTGCGTTGTCCGCCTGTTGCGTGTTTACAATTATACTAATTGTTATGGGTTAGACTATTTCTATAGGTAGATTTTTTATGGGTTGGCAAAGTAAACAAGCAAGCGTGTCGGTTATTGGAAATCAATCAACGCCGCCGAGAGAAATCTACAAAACCATAAACATTGCAGAAAAGTTCTCTCAGCCTTTGAGAAATACTCGTTGACTTTTTTTGAAGTTTTCGAAGTCGTATCGGTTCGGAAACACCGCTAAAACTTACGAAAGAAGTTACGGGAAAAATACATACACTGTTCGCTATCTGTATTATTTCAATGGAATATTGGAAGTTGTTGAATAAAAAAGACGTTTCACAAACGCAATTACATTTTTATAAATTGAAGAAATAGAAATTAAGTTTGTTTTCATGTTGCTTATTTGAAGGATCGCAATAGGTTATGCACACAGACGCATCACAGGTGTTTCAAGCGATAACACTAATTGTTTGTCGTTCGTTAATATTGTTAGACAGTTTTATCGATGTGAACTATTTTTATCATTATTTATAATTTTACGGATAAGTTATTTGTTAGAAGGTGATACAGATAGCATATTATTATTATAATTATTTCCTGATACAAGCATTTTAGCTATATTATATTGGATTAGTTAATAGAAAATCATTGCCGCCCTTTTTTTTTCAGTTTGTTGGACGCTTCACCCTGTCTTACCACACCTAGTAACAGGAAAAGCTAATATCTAGTAACCAGTGTAGACCTTGCGAATAAATTATATACACAAATTATTATTCAGACACGCGTTTTGCAACGGTGCGATTAGTTTTAGTTGAACATGGTGTACGAGTATAATACACGTCAATTGTATAAAAAATGAAGGTTTTTCCCGCGACTTATTGTAATGTTGGTTATTTATGACTACAATTTTCACATAGAAACTTGAATTGTTATTTTTTTTATATATTTTCACGCCTATCCCCCGCAGGGGTTGGCAGAGATCACAGAGCTTCATTCGCTACCGATCGTCGTTATTACGTGAATTGTTATGGCAGAAAAATACTCCTATTTTTTTTCGTAGCATGGTGCTGTTGGCTCTCAGGTATACTTCATCAAAAGGACTCGTGAGTAGGAGGCTCGTAAGTTGTGGAATGAGACCACCAAGATGACTTATCGAACAAAGGTGCTTCTCGATCCTGAGGCTTCGTTGAAAGCGATTGAACGCGCGTCTTGTCACCACGGAATTTACTACTAGCGATCTAAGGGCGAAGCCAAGGCAAACGAATTACGCGCCGCCTGATGAAAGCAACCAATGTCATCGAGAAACTGCTGCAACACCTTAGGTATTATGTGGACAGTCAAAAGTTTTACTAAGCTAAGATCCGCGACAAGCAAAACAATATAATAACAAAAAATTAATAATGTGTGTCTTTCTGCTGGATGAAGTGGATTTATTTGGAACTTAAACCAAAAACTTAACGAAAATCGGCCATCAACTCTCCAACCATCCATGTTCGACACATGTTTTGCCCCAACACGAGGCATCTTTAGGTATAGTAAACTATACGGAACAAAATCGAAAAGTTCCTTCCGTAGAGTCAAAGTGTCTTGTCGCGGATCTTAGCTAAGTAAAACTTTTGACTGTCCACATAGTGATGGATATCCGTAAAGTGACGCCTGACTCCATTGATAACCTTAGGTATTGCAGAAACAATGCCGGATTTTACGAATTTAGTAGGCTTGTTTTGTGAAGATTTCAACGATTACGTATGAGGAGGAGGAGAATGGGTAACTAAAAATGGTATGTTACATAAAAATATCTCATGTCGGCCGTGTAATGATGTGCTCACACCCGTCGCCTGTCGGGTGTACTTGTGAGCCTTTAAGTCATTGGTGGCGTTAATTGGAGGCTGGAGGGGAAGTAAATTTATTAAATGGGTCGTAATTCGACGCCTCAACTAGCAGTGGGTTGAGATGATAGGGATCAGCCGCAAACTGTGACAATGAAATTTGTTAGAATTTAATCTAATTATGTCAGAGGCGAAGTTACCGTTTTGTTTCAGTTAATTATTGTGGGTTCGATTCCGGCATCGAGATAATCGATCAAGATCAGAAAAAGATCGGCAGTGGGACATATGTATCAGATATGGAAAAAAGCCTAAACTCTTTCTTAACAATTTTCACAGACAGCTAAAATTTTCATTAAGATCTTTGTGATGAGTATAAATAAGCACGTGCGTGTGAGTCTTGGGAACGTGTGAGTGTTGGAATACACTCCAATTATATTAAATGTGTTTATGTACAGGTATTATTAAATATATTAATAATACCTGTACATAATATATATTAGTAAATTAATATAAAAATAAAAGGATACATTTGCGTTGAAAATGATACTGTTTTGAGCAGGCTCTACACTTTTGGTTGTTGGACATATTAATGTCATGCAAATAAAAAGTATAAAATAATGTAATAATAGTACAGAATAAACTCACCGCAGATTCTTATCCTTCATTTTTGTATGTTAATACTAATCGTCAAAGTTTTAAAATGATGTACAGCTGGCACCAAACTTTCACTGGTATACGCGAATGTTTTGCGAAATTTGCAAAAATGAAATGACTATTTATTTTAATCTAAATGGAATAAATAAAATTATACTAATCTTCTACTCACTAAGCGTCAAAACATTATGAATGGGAGCGATCAATATAAGAGAATAACAGTAATGTGGCGTTTCGAAGCGGCAGTGCGACTTCCCTCGATTTGAAGCGCCGAACAACTGCGGCGGCTAGCGACACGCGCCCGCCGATCGGCGTCCGATCTAAGAGCCGAGGACTAGAAGCTCGGAGCAGTTTGTTGCGGAATGGTTTCGGCTACCACTGTGACGTCATATGTCATAGATGTCTGTGACCTTGAACTGCCAACAAACATTATATCACTAGTAATCGCGTTCGCCAACCAAACTATTGATAATGTTAGACTAAAATATTATGTATTTTCATTTCCTGTAAGTAGCATCGTATCGTAAAAACGAAACGTATTTATGAAACCTACATAAGTGGTTACCCGTGGTTCTTATTCTTACGTAATTAATGAAATTTATTTCTTTTTATTTTATTTTTCTGCACCACTTCTCCATATGAATTTTAGCTATGCTAAATCACACTCTATACAGTACAAGAATCTAATATCTCTTTCGTGCGCGCAATATAAAGCACATTACACAAAATATTAGATTCTTCGTGTATTATATAATTATATAGATTTATTAATCAATTAATATATTATATATTTAAGCAACTGATAATAGCGCAGACAATTACTGGAGTGAAACCCGCGTTTAGGCAACGTATTGCAGGACACAGTCAGATGGAGCAGCGATCTGCACAGGGCGGGTGGCTGAAACTGGTTACAAGAAGCCAAAGATCGGTATAGATGGTGCTTCTTAGGTCAGGTACCTATATCATACAGTGGTACTGTAGTGATACATTCACAAATGTATCACTAATGCATTAAAACCTTTTATATTATATTACTTTTTTTTTACATTCTTAACATTCAAATTTAAATCGAAAAATAAATAAATTGTTATAAAACAAAATTAGTTCGACTGACGTCTTTTATATCGACATGTCACTCGTCCGGTACAAAACATTGACATTATATATATATATATATATATATATATATATATATATATATATATATATATATATATATATATATATATATATATATATATATATATATATATATATATATATATATAATAAAGTATAAGATATTATATAGTATTATATAGTAGAAGATCCCGGGTGTCGCCGTAAGCAGTACGGCAGGCACACTACAGTACACCACTTCCAAACCAAATTCTTCTGTTTCAAAAAATATTAAATGCAATATATTAAGAAATCGAGATCTAGGGAATTCAATATGACGTAATACTACTTTTATTTTATAAATTATTTTATCATATTTATTTGAAATAAAAAGCTATTATTATATATATATATATATATATATATATATATATATATATATATATATATATATATATATATATATATATATATATATATTATAATTAAATATTGATAAAAAAGAAAACTATCTATATCGCTGCATAGAGGTAGCGACTTAAGAATGCAGTCAGCAGATTAGGCAGGTATTCGGCAGAGAAAAGAATTTTTTTAAGTATGTTAAAGTTATTATGGTACTCCAGTCTTGTCAAGGATTGTGGATCATTCTTGCAATTCCCTTGGTTGGGAGAGAAGCATAAGAACGGCTGGAATTATTCCGAACAATTCCTCAGACCACTCCCCATGGTAACAACGATAGAAGATGCTGAGAGATGTGATATCCCCCCGCAGTTCTAAAGAATCTAGTCATTCGGTGAGATATTGGTTATCAACAATACGAATAGCCCGAATACTTTACGCATACGAATACTCTGTATGCGTATGCGGTCAAGGGGAAGAAGCTGATAGTAAGGTGCCCCGGCCCAGATGACAACAGTAATCCATGTGCGGCCTGACTTGTGCCTGGATTGCTGCTATGGAGAGCCTAGCCTCGGTTTGACTTCGGCTTAAAATATCGCGCCCTCTCTGATGAGAATAATGAGAGCCTAAGACTTAATTTGAGATATTTGCAGATTGCAGCTCTATGGAAAGCGAGTGAACCAAATTTAAGCATTAGTGTTGAAGTAGTGTAATTTTTTAATATTGATTTTGTTTATTACTCCGTGGAGGATGTGGAAGATATTGAGATTCTTCACGACGTATTTCTTCAGGCTACAACTGTACACTGTCGAAGAATATTATCGAAGTCATGGAAATATTGAGACATAAATGTCAACTGCTATGTGGTATTTTAACTAGTACGGAAATTCAATTTAAAAACTTATCCTAAGTAGGGCTTTTTGTGTTCTTTGGACTTACGGAAGACGGAAAAAGACGAAGTTGCTTTGCTATATGTAAGTGACGAAAGGAAATAAATGATTGTATTAAATGTTGATCGATCGAATAGGGAAATAAAATGTTATCTGTGTCTATCGTTCTTATTTTTTTGTCTTTAAATTGGTTTGATAAATCAATTTTCATCGAAATTGCATGAACAATGGCCGAACGTATAGGAAGCGAACACATTAATTTTTACATTTTATAACATTACATTTTAAAAGAGGAAAGTACGTCACTAAGAAATTTCTCATTTTCAATTTAATATTGATTAGACGAAATGGAAGAAACCCACGTGGTAAAATCAAGCGGCCAGTTTTCTAAGGACCGGCATTTGAATAGTAACTGTTATTTTGCTCCATTCGCATGAAAAATATGAGCATTGAGAACTTCTCAGCTGTGCTCATTTCTTCCTCGTCCTCATTTGCCGCCAATAGGCTTTTTAAATTTTTCCTATCCTACCCACAGTGTAGTGATCTGGGAGCCAAAATCCTTTCCCCTCTTATTACTTCCTTTCCTCCCTCCCATTATTTACATTCTTACTTTAAGGTAGGTAACGTTGCTAAAAACTGTTTATTTCGTATTAGGTGCCCCGCTTACTCGTTTGCCTATTTATTTTTTAACAATAAATAAAATGATTACTTTAATCATTCATATACAATAAGAAAAATTTTTAATTTAATTAAAGTTTTACCTATTGAATTATTGATTACACGCAAGATGCGAGTTGAACCAAAAGTTGTGAGGCAGACAATGCACTTTAATGAGGAGAGGGTTACGCATCTGTGGGACATAAGTTTTTCAAACAAAATGAAGTTATAATTAAGCATAGTATGTATTTTAAACAGAATATGATATGGATATCTGACACTTCATGAGATTGTTTTACCTCCGAATGATGAAGTATTTCTTAATACACGTGAGTGTAAGTGAGCCATACCTAATAATTCAATGACAAGATTACTCGTAGAGCAACGTTTATCAATGGACGAGAAGATACGTCTTATAAAGACAACTTATAATAATAGTCTTTAGAAACTTTTAAGTGGTCTCATTAATAAGTTTAAACCATATAATTTTCATAAAACTTTTTCATTCCTCTTAATTCACGATAATGTATGCTTGCGTGGTTTCAAACTAGAATGGGACCATCCTTTTTTTTCCCATGAATATCATACAAAACGACTGTGTAGAAATAAATACCAGTAGGTCTGCTTAAAAATTAAAATCAATAAGCGTTTCCCCATTCATCGCTTCAAAAAAAAAAAATCTCGTGGGGTTTACGATAACACCTCTGAATTTTTAGTGAGAGCAGAGTCTATCTGTGGACTGTTACGTCTGTATTGATGATAATGATCAATGAGTCTTACTAGCTTCGACTATCTAACACTAAATGTTTCCATCCTCAATCCTTATTTTTATTAAGCCTTTATTACTCATACTAAACAAATGTTGTAAATTATGTTAACATATAAATTACATGTTAACGTTTGTTGTTGTTGTTAACCATTTAGTATATAGCGTGTCCTGTGATACATAGGCCTCTTTCAGCTGTTTCCACTCATCTCTATTCCGTGCTTTTCTGTACCAGATTGTACCTCCAATAAACTTAATGTCATCTGTCCATCTCTTAACGTGTCTGCCTCTCTTTCTTTTACCATCGCATGGTTGGGACTTCCGGTCGGATCGATCTATAGTACGAACGTCACACAGTACGCTCAATCTTTCTTAATACGGTACAAATTTAACCATTTCTAAATTTGACGACAAACTAATAACAAAATTAGTTTAAGAGAACTTTACACTGTAAAATAGTTTACATTTCTAAAATTTGGCGGCATTCTTCAAGAAATTGCGGTATACAAATGTAAATGTATATCGGAGCACAGTGGTTGAGGATCATGCATTATAAAAATCATGGTGTTGCTATGTAGTTAGCTGGAAAATATTGCTTGTTGACAATCTCTTATAAAATAATATTCATATCAACATCATTTTCTTTAAGCTCATTTCCATTTTGTTATTTCAGTAAATTTTCAAGTAAACATTGCTTATATATTTATGTAGGCACAACACTACACACTACAGCGAACATTACTAAAAGCTATTCAAAGGTCAACAAATAATTGTATAATTCTCAAGAGCTGTTTATTTGAAAGTGTTTCATTAAATATGAAATGTTGAGTTCGTTATAGACCGGCAACGTATCTGTACTGTGCGGATGCCTATGGGCGACGATAATCACTTACCACTAGGTGACCTGCATGCTCGTTTGCCTGTTCTGCTATTAAAAACAAGAAAAGAGGACACATTTTTCAAAGGCAGGTAACAGAGACGTTAATTGTAATGCCTAAGGCGTTTCCTCTCCCTCTCTGAGTCCTAAGTCCCCCTGGTGGGGCATAGGGCAGACACGAGATTTCTCCATCTCGACCTGTCGCTTTACTTCGCTCCCGGATAGGCCCATCTTCTTGTCACAGTACGCCGCCAAGTTTGTTTTGGGCGCCCACATGTTTTTTTCCCCCACGGTGTTTTGGATATCGTTAATGCCTACGGTTTTTTAAATGTTTATGGGCGGCGTGATTGGCTTGTTAAATTTCCTATCCCATAAGATACTTAGTTTTTGGTGTTTAAAAATTGTTTTATTTTTCACAGAAGAGGTGGGTGTTACCTGATGGTAAATAATCACTGCCGTCTAAGGACATCTACAATTTCATAGACATTTTCGTTGCCGTTGCCTACCTTTTGAACATTAGAATGCTTCTTGCTGAAGGAAAATACTGTTACATAATTTATATTATATATATTATATATATATATATATATATATATATATTTAAATATATATATATATATATATATATATATATATATATATATATATATATATATATATATGTACAATTAAGTAACCTAGAATTGAGTCCGTGGTAAACTGTACTCCACGGCATTAATAAAAAAAACTAGAGATGATATCCAGGTTCAACTGTGGGACATATACGAGAACATCTTTGTAAAATACTAAAAAGATAATAGGAATGTACTCATATCTTACTAACATAGTTTTAATTTCTTATTACTAATAAATATAGATCATAGAAATCTGAATAAACAAATTATTATTCTTATTACCTAGCCATTTACATGAATATGTTGGTAAAGTTTTTTATTGTGCAATCATTATGAAGTCATATATTTATATACATATGTATATCTGACAACGCTTGACCACGATATGTATTATCATAAGGAGCTATCCAGATTACATTGTCACACAATATTATTATGCATGACTGTTACAGCATTTGTACATAAATTTAAAATAGTGATATTAAATAATATGTCTGGTTGTTATGCGTGTCGACCGAAATAGATTGATTAGATTTGACAAAGATCGATCGCAGCTATATGTTCTCGGAATCCTTGTCTTCCGTATAATAGTTAGTGAGGAAGTCTTGGGTATTATGTTGCCATTTGATAACTTTTACCGATAACGGCTTAGTTGGTTATTTATAGGCTAAAAATATATGATTTTAATTTATCTGTACGTAGTATATATTGTTGGAGAGTTGACAACCGTTGGAGGAGACAAGTGACGAGTTGAAGTGAAGATCCCGTTCCGTCCCGGTAAACGAGCCACGAATAGAATGTGCTACGATCTGCGCAGTAGCTTATATTTTGTGTAGGTGGTCCGCTTTGGGAAAGACCTATGTCTAGCAGTGGATGGCCGTAGGCTGATTATAATGAAGATAATTCATAGTATTTATCTTAAAATTCTCTTTCTCTGAAGTGACCTTCAACTTTGCGTCGAAATTCTGTGGTTCTATTGTATACCTATCTAATACGCTAATTCTGTAGAAAATATCAAATGCGATTGTCAGTAGAGTGAATAGTGAGTGACTCGTTAGCTATGGTAACAAAGTAAATAATTTGTAGCGCTATCAATATTCATAATTCAGAAAATTACGAAGGTGAAAGAAGTGAGCGTCAGTTGCTAAATTTTTAAGTAAATAGTTATAAGAAATGTAGATTTTTCAACAGAGTCAGCTTACCAAACGCGTTATAAATAAATAAATTCTTAGTTGAACAGTTATAGGAAATGTCGATTTTTCAGCAGAGTCAGCTTACCAAACGCGATTATAAATAAATAAACTTTTAGTTCAATAGTTATAAAAAAATGTACATTTTTCGGCAGAGTCCGCTTACTAAACGCGTTATAAATAAATAAAATTTTTAATTTTATAAAAAGTTTGTTGAAATATAAAAAAAACAAAAATATGTTGAATTGCAGTCTAAATTGGTAAACGACCCTACTTAATAAGGAATTAATAGAGTTGGACAACTTTTCACAAAGTTTAAAATTAATCGCAATAGCTATGTATAAATGTAACTATGTATAAATATTATATTGTACAAGTACATAATATTATATTGTGAGACGTCATCTAACCCACAACATCATAAGCTGTAGTTGGTGTCTCGTTCAGACGGCAAACATATAGAAAATAGTACAATTTTTAAATTTTATGTGATGATTTAAAATTATAAAAAAATATTATTTTAAAGAAAACATGGTTATTGTAATCATCAAAATGTTCTTTCTAACTACATTTTAGATTGTTTTTTTATTACTATCCGATTGCCTATTATGATCTAAGTTTTAAGGAAAAATCAACAATGTTGATTTTTTTCTTAAAATCATAAGACTAAACAATCATAAAACAGCGCGAGAACATTACTTCTAGTTCGTTTACTTACCGCCTTTACTTATATTAAAAAAGTATATAAACCGTGTACCGCAACTCGGCAAACGTAGTGTGGGACGCCCTCATGCTAGATGGAGCGACGATCTGCGCAAGGCGGCTGGCAGAGACTGGATGCGTGTAGCCGAAGATCGGGCTAGGTGGCGCTCCTTGGGTGAGGCCTATGTCCAGCAGTGGACTGCCGTGGGCTGATGTTGATATTTATATAAATGGAGAAAGATATTGTAGATTGTAACCGTGTATCAATACTATAACTACTGGACAGGCGGCTAGGCAAAGGTACTCCCTGACCATTCTCTAATAGTTCCATTAGATGTAGTAGGATTTGGAGGAGAGATTGCTTGTGAGATGTGTTTGTGTACACACACAGCAGGCACATTTTTATATCAGAGCGGGCAAACGAGCAAATGGGTCTCCTGGTAGCAAGAGATCACTGCCGCCTATAGATGTCCACGACGTCGGAGGCGTCTCTGATGCGTTGCCGGTCTTTTGTGAACACAAACTCTTGTCCCTTGAATCCCCTTATGTCGTATTTATTTAGAAACACTTCTTCTTCTTCTAAGAGTGCTCTGACTTGCGAAGGTTGACAGCCAATTCAGCACAACTTTCCTCTTTCTTCGCAAGGTGCAGCAGTTCTGGAGCACTCGCTATCCCGGTCCACTCCCTGATATTACGTAGCCAAGACTTTCTTTTTCGACCAACTTGTCTTTTGCCCGCGATTTTTCCCATCATGATCAGTTGCAGCAATTTGTACCTGTCATGTCTCATGATATGACCCAGGTAAGCAACTTTTCTACCTTTGACGGTCTGCAAAAGTTCACGTTTTTGCTTGACTTGTCGGAGAACCATTGGCCACCCTTTGAGTCCAGCTGATAGCAAGTATCCGTCTATATGCCCACATTTCGAATGCTTCTATACGTTTTCTGAATTCTTCTTTAAGCGTCCAAGCCTCACATCTGTATAGAAGAATGGGCCAGATGTAACAGTAGAGCATTCTAATGCGCAAGGAAAGTTTGAGGCTGCGATTATAAAGGACACGTTTCATCTTGTTAAAGGAGCTACGAGCGAACACTCGAGACAGTAAATCATTTCACAGTTGCACAGTTCATGACAAAAAAACTGCGGCTATACCGTATACTGTGGTGGACTGCTATCGAGATGATGGGGCTGCGCATTTAACACTTTTGGTATTTCCCAGAAGAGGCCGTAGTAATTAGATTAAATTACACATATACATTCAATTACAACGACCTCTTATGGATATTGGATCAAATATATACAATGTAATGCACGTTTATATATTACGTTTTCATAATTATAGTTTAGTCTAGGCGATGATATCTGTAAATACTATTTATTTTTTCTTTATACGACTATAATTCGTTCTTTGTACCAAAATATATAAATTTAAAACATGATTACTTTTAATTCAATTCTGAAATAAATTCATATAAGTCATAATTCTTAATTGTAGTGCAATTAAAATGGAGTAGGTCAAGATCGCTTCCTCGAGCTTCGTTAAATATTTACTTGTTTACTTATCTTTTATTCATAGAGAATAAGAGCCAGATAATATTATTATCGGTAGTATTTTTATCTTTAGTTTTTAAATTTATTTTGGCTACTAGTAATTTGCAAGTGGTTGTCATGTTTGAAAAAAAAAGTATATCAGAAAAGAAATGTAAAACTTCTAACGCCATCGAGTTATATAATATTATATTTAAATTTTAAAATTACGAATGTAAAAGGATGAAATATAATATAAAAGGTTTTAAGATATTTAAATAAAAAGTTTTATTACGTTAGTGATACATTTATTAATGTATCACTACAGGACCGACGTCAGCGAGTATTATGAAGACCAGGGAAACTCTATACTGACGTGTGTTTTAAAAATCTTATGGTGAAGGATCTGTTATGTTTTGGACGGGCGTAAGTTTTTGCTATCGTACGTGTATAGACAGAGAAAGACCACCGCCAACCATCCTCCGGCGTGAGTACTCTATGCCAGAAATCCGATTTACTCAAAACTCGGTGCGTAAAGCACTCTTTTCTCTCGACATCGACAAGTCGTGTGGTCCAGATGGCATCGCCCCAATTGTGCTTAAGATATGTGCTCCAGAGTTGGCTCCAGTTCTCACGCGCCTCTTCCGGCACTCCTACAACTCAGGTATGGTCCCGATCTCATGGAAGACAGCCTTAATACATCCGATCCCAAAAAAAGGTGACCGCTCTGATCCAGCTAACTACAGGCCAATTGCCATCACGTCTTTGTTCTCCAAAATAATGGAATCTGTTATTAACTGCCAGCTCTTACGGTATCTTGAGGAGCATCAGCTGATTAGTGACCGTCAATACGGATTTCGTCAGGGTCGCTCAGCTGGTGATCTTCTCACTTATTTGACACACCGATGGGCAGAAGCGGTGGAGAGCAAAGGGGAAGCCTTAGCAGTAAGCCTGGATATAGCGAAGGCCTTCGATCGGGTGTGGCACAAGGCTCTTCTAGCTAAACTTCCGTGCTATGGGTTGCCCGATAAATTATGCAAATGGATCACCAGCTTCCTGACGGATCGGAGCATAAAAGTCGTTTTAGACGGTTTTTGCTCGGACTCGAAGCCCGTGAATGCTGGTGTTCCGCAAGGCTGTGTGCTTTCACCTACTTTGTTTCTTCTGCATATCAACGATATGTTACAAATTAGTAGCATGCGCTGTTATGCAGATGACACCACAGGTGATGCCTTATACTCCGGCCGTGCTAACATTTCTCGGGCACATGCCGATGAGTGTCGGAACAAACTTGTGTCTGAAGTACAGACCTCATTAGACCAGGTCTCGAATTGGGGTCAGCGTAATCTAATCGAATTCAACCCCAATAAGACACAAGTTTGCGCGTTTTCTACCAAAAAAATTCCCTTTGTCGTAGCTCCTCGCTTTGGAGACACTCCCCTCAATCTTAAGCCATATATCGGAATTCTTGGAGTTGACATATCGCATGATGTCCAGTTCCGCGGCCATCTGGAAGAAAAGGCCAAGCTGGCCTCGAAAAAGCTGGGTGTGCTCAGTAGAGCGAGACAATATTTCACATCTGGCCATTGCCTCCAACTATACAAGGCACAAGTCAGGCCACACATGGAATACTGTTCTCACCTCTGGGCCGGGGCTCCCCAGTATCAACTTCTTCCTTTTGATCGCATTCAAAGTCGTGCGATCCGAATCGTCGATGACCAAGATCTCACCGATCGGCTTGATTCTCTAGCGCTGCGGAGAGATGTCTCATCTCTCAGCATTTTTTACCGCCTTTATCATGGGGAGTGCTCCGAGGAATTGTTTGGAATAATTCCCGCCGCGGAATTCCACAACCGCACAACTCGCCGTAAAGAAAAATTTCATCCCCACCACCTGGATGAGTGGCGATCTACTACGGTGCGTTTCGCTCGTAACTTCTTTCCACGCACCACCAGTTTGTGGAATCAGTTACCCTCGGCGGTCTTTCCGAACCGTTACGACATTGGAACCTTCAAAAAACAAGCCTATACATACCTAAACGGCCGGCAACGCTTCCGCGACTCCTGCGGTGTCGCGGTTGCCCGTGGGCGGCGTTGATTGCTTTCCATCAGGCGACACGCTTGCTCGTTTGCCCTCCTATCCCATAAAAAAAAAGAGATAGTATTCATTGAAAATGGCTCACTAAATGCGCAAAGGTACATAACAGAAATCTTTTGTCAACATGCACAACCCGCACTGACTGAAATAGGTGAAGGTGCCATTTACAGGGATGATAATGCTCGCGCCCACCGTTCTGGCGACGTAGATGCTATTGCAAGGGTTTGGTATCGTTTGGACTGGCCAGAGCGGAGTCCCGACCATTGAGCACGTCTGGGACTTCCTAAAAAGGGTTTTACGATCTGTCCAACCATCTTCACAAAATATCAGGGAGCTTAAACGTGTGATCTCGGCTGAGTGGGAACACATTCCACAGGATACCATCAAAATCCGAGTGTAAAGCATGCCAAGACGATAACATGCTGTAATTGCTCCAAAGGGAAATCATACTCGTTATTAATTTTTATTTTTTTATTAAAGTACCATAAAAATATTCGTACCCTTATTTCACTATACCCATTAAAATGTCCATTTTCACAGTGATATCACGTGAAACATTGATTTTACACAAACTTAACTCGTACTGCTCGAATACCGAGTTCGAAAAATATCTGTACAAACGTTATTAAATAAAGTTTTATGCATGTCAAAACGCAATTTTACTTTGTTGGTACTTTTTGCATTTTTAACGATATTTAGATTATATAATAATACATATATACTAATAACATAGATAACCTATTTATTTTGAATATATAAGTAAAATATACGCATAATTTGAACCTACTATCATTAATATTGAAAAGCAAAATCATACATCACTGCGCCATTTAGGTCGTTCAAATTTATGAAATGTATGGCTTTGCGTGACAAGTCAATGCGCCCAGGAGCAGTGAATTCGTGCAGCATGATGGTTTAAAATGACTAATCTCTAAATGTTCATAAAGTAAATACTTTTTTATTTAAAATTATTTCATGTTTTCGTGATTTGAATAAAATCACATAAATATGTATTGACAGAGCAACTGGATGAGGACATAATGCGGTTTAATTATAAAAATATTTTATTTATTTCAAAATATGCATGGTATTAATATAAATATTCGTAGAAGTGGACTCTGTTTAGACAGTATGCTAGGTAGTTATTACAATTTTATGATTGTTTGTTTCATGAAATATGAGTCATAGGTACCTTGGCAGTGACTGATATCAATATGTGGACCGTATGTGTTCAAATTCATAGTACGGCTAATAGTTTCTTGTTTATATTAATAGTAATTATAAGTAAAAAGAGCATGATTAATAGAGTCAGACGTCACTTTGTGTAAATCCATTATTTAGATGGAGGGTAAATGGTATCATTGCTAAGATCCGCGAAAAAATATTGCTTGTGTACGAACGGGTATATAAGAAGCACAAAACATTGTTTTAAATTCTTGTCAGAAAACAGTCAATATAAAATAAGATAACCACTGTCACTCAATTCGATAATGATAAATTAATGAAGCAAAAAAAGTGTGCCTGAATCGTAGTAGATGGAGGTCTGGGGAAACAGGCGTGATCGTAACAGTAAGTAGATATGATTATAGTACATTATTGAAAACACCGTATGAATTACCATATTTCATTTTCTATATACATATATACTTGACCTTAGTAAATAACGTGAATGTAGAACAAGTTAAAGAATTGTTAAAACATCTTTTTAAGATTTACAGTTCAAAACCAATTGTATTACAAATTACAAGAACTCACATTTATTTTCGACTCTTGCTTGTCTATTATTGAATTAATTTTAAAATGAATAACTCCCATATATATATATACATATATTTCTTTCCTCTTGCAGCAACGCGCGACCGGTAAGCTCTAAATCAACACAATTAGTAGACTTGTATGCATATGAAGACGTATTGATGCTTCGAGTTTGATATTAAAGGAAATCCAAATTCACTTGAAAACTTTCTTTTTATTGATTTTATATACAGTATATCTTACACTAAAAGTAAGTGGTGGTTACAGTCATATCATAATTGTGCTGAACAATATGGCGCGTGTTGTCACTATATGAGCGGACGGAAAAGTGGATGCATCATTAGATGTCAAATGTTGCCATACTAAAAACAATGTGGTGACGTGCCCAGACGCCACACATGTATGATGATCCAATTTGCTCACCGGCCGAGTAACTGCCTTCAAGTCTGGTCCATGAGTACGAGCCTCAATGTGTTAATTGGAAGCGGCTGTGTGAGCCGTTATGCTTCCTAAAACACACTTTACTGTAAACAAATGCACATAATGTGTGTCACTGAACCAACTGGCCCTATAAAATGGGATGTCCAATCTCACACGGATTATTTTGGGATTAGCCTTCGTCGTTACAATTAAGTCGCTTTAAAAGATCTGCAACTTAAAACTATCATGAAGTTCTTCAAAAATATTTTAGTTTTCCTTTCCTTATTCTTAATTATCTTTATAATTCAAAGTGAAACGAAGCCATTTGAAGAAACGAAAACAGCAATATCACAGCAATCAAAAATCAACATGGACGATGAAATGATGGAAGCAGCAGAATCACAAAACCCATTTCTGCCTCGTTTTGCCATGAGGAAACTGAAGGAAAGACGAGAAAAGGCCAGGGCGCAGAGGAGAAATAATCAAGCCAATAAACCTCATGTTAATCGTGGAAACTGTCCTCAGAGACGTTATTACGTGAGTAAACATTAATAATTATGATTTTCTTTAGTTACTGAAGATCTTATTATTAATTGGTAATAAGGAAAGCGAGTTTGGCTTAGTGTGTCATGCAGTGCCGGCGTTAGGACCACTGACACCCTGGGAAAATATTCTAGTGCCCACTTAAGGAAATCAAAATTGGCGTAAAACCATCAAGGTGGTGACGATTGTACTCATTTTAAGATGCCTTCACATACTGATAGTTAATCCAGCCTACTGGATATTTTGCGATCGCCTAAGATTCGAGCCGCTCTCCACTGAATACGGTTAAACCGACAAACATGTTCTAAATGAAACTGACCAAATATTTTAAGCTCAAATTATTTATACAAACAATCGTTGCCTTTCTTCGTCCTAGATTTTCGTAATATATAATCAATCACTTAGCATTCCAGTTCATATTCACTGCGACAGTCTGACCTATCATATCTAATTGATTTCAGCAAAAATGAAGAACTCTATAGTATTCTCGCTAGCATTTGGGATAGTTGGTGTAATCGCTCAGTCGGATCCAAACATTTTAGATGTAATTAAATCCGCGTCATTTTTAAATAAAAGTGAGCCAACGCTAAATCAAAAAGAAGATACATTGAAAATTATGTCTACTACAGAAAAAGATGAGGAAAGCGTATATAGAGACTATGTTATTGATACTGAGGCAGCAGATAGAAAAGGTAACACAGAATTGGATATTGTTATTGAAGAAAGCATTGAAGATCCATCGGACGGAATTGTCTCACAAGTACCTGAAGAAAATTTTCAAGGAATAATTCAAGAAACAGTGCTAGAACCAGAGTCTTATACCTTGACTAATGAAATTGGGAACAATGAACACGAAATAATGGTGACAGCTGAAGGTTTTGTGCCAATACCTCTAATCAAAAGAAGACAGAGACCGCGAAGGCGTTTCGCAACTCGGAGAAATTTTATTAGGAACCCGTTTCCTTTCAGAAGATTTCACTTCTTCTATCCCTACCCATTATACCGTCCTAGCTCTCTAAGGTTTTATTAAATGTACTTGCCAATATTTAGGTTTAGGAATTAAATAAATCACAAATACAAATTCATTTTATATTGTTTACTTCTACCACCTTTTGAACTGTACACAAATGCCTAAATAATTTATGAATCAGTATTATACTTGAGTATATTTACACACTTAACTCTACTTTCAATCTTCAATACGTTTTGTATATTAAAACAATCTTTGTAATCTCTATATTAAGGTCTGTTTTTTAATGGCAGTTGGATAGTATTGTAATACACAGACAATTTTAGACATCATTTTATCTTTTATTATTTTGATTTATTATATGACACTGTATTAGAATAATTTTACATAAATATGTACATAATAAATATTTAAAGAAGTCTTTCGTATCGTAATGCATAAAATCGAAAGTATTGTTTAAAATAAGACTTAAAAGTAAAATATGTCACGAGTTAATAAATAACTATGATAAATAAAATACAACATAAATAAAACATGAGTTTTATACAGAATTGCATCAAAAAATCATAATAGAATATAAATAATAAACGTATAACTTAATAACTAACATAATGTCTAGTCTATTGTACTAATTGAACAGTAGCAAGAGAGCAAACTTATTTGCCAGGTCCTACTAGTGCCTCATCTATAAGTTCGTCATCTGTTATACACGGCGAGTTAGAGTGGGGGGAAGGGGCAACAAGTGGGGATGGCGCAGGGCTTTTGGCAAGTTGTAATGCGAGTGCCGGGGAAGCAGGGTAAACGGGCCGTACAGCTACCAAACCGGATACTTTGCTTCCTGACGATGATGAAAAATCTAGCAACATTTCCGCGGCCTCTTGCGGCGTTGTAGCCCCGCTACGTGCAACTGAACCGCTTGCTGGTGGCTTCATACACGAATCAGCACCTTTTCTGTCCTCTAAACTACCTTTTGGTGCAACAAATCCCTTCACCATATCAGTTTTATAATCCAAGGGCATCAAAGGATATGTTCCCGAATATACATCTTTTGAATCATCTTTATTTCGTTGAGGACTCTCTCCCTTAGACATACTATCAATAATTTTTGAATAATCACCGGGTCTGTCAGCTTGGTCCACTTTGTTGGACGGTAATGTTTTTGGGCTCATAGCGCCCATATTTAACAAAGGTTTTGGTACGTTTAGAGGATATGCAGATTTTTGCAATGACTCTGCGTTTCTTGCATTAGTAGTGTCATAGTGAGAAAAGGGAAATTTATTTTGATCAAGAGAGCGAGCGAAATCATTCACCAGGGAACGGTTATCATACGATGAAATTGGACTATTTTTATCTGGCGTATTCTGATTTTTCAGTTTGGGTATTTGAAATTTATGGTCCAGAGGTTTGCATAAACCTTCAACAACGAAATTAGCTTCTTTCGAAGTTTTGTATCTATCTCCGTCTACCTCATCCCTTGAGCTGCTTGGGCTAGAATGTCGTTCCGATTTTGAAGAAAATATAGATTTTTCGGAATTGATCATAAGTTTTGTTCTTACTTTTTCTCTTT
Source organism: Baronia brevicornis (assembly GCA_031353405.1). Taxonomy (NCBI): domain Eukaryota; kingdom Metazoa; phylum Arthropoda; class Insecta; order Lepidoptera; family Papilionidae; genus Baronia; species Baronia brevicornis. The sequence goes on along the minus strand of JASFAT010002928.1, from coordinate 73,108 downwards.
CTCTGTCCCTGATTATTTTAGCAATGTCAGAACTGCTACTTTTTGGAGATCCAGAGCTGGGTTTTGATGCTGATTTTGTCAAATTAATACCTGCGCTGTTAGTGCTAGATTTGGAGTAAGGTGTTTTAGGGATGTTGCTAGATCCCGAGGAATCAGATGGGCTAGAACTACTTTTAGGAGGAGTTGTGCTAGTACCGAGACTGGATTTAGAGGATTGCATTGCTTGAGTTTTTTTTGACGCTGGCCCGCTTATAACACCTGGCTTCAGTCCTGTATGAGTTTTAGGAGAACCTTGGCTAGGAGGAGTCAATTGAGGTGAAGATTGCTTACTTGAACCAGATCCACTATAATTTAATTTTGAGCTACTAGAAGAATCTTTCGTACGCGTTTTATTTATGGTAATTTTCATTCCATCAGAGCTTGGCTTTACCATATACTCTTGATTTTTGCTCTCGTTGAGTTTTAAACTGCTACTAGCAGAACTATTTTTTGGATCGGAAAATTTGTTGGAACTATTTGATGAATTATTTGATTTGCTAGTACCTAGGTCGACGTCAGCACTGTGATGTGCAGACTTTAATTTGTCTATGACCGCACTTAATGAACCTTTCCTATTGCGAGCTTGACTTGGTGCATTAGACTTATTAACCTCAATGTTAGGAGGGGATATTAATGGTTCAGTGACTGGACTGTCACAAGAGACGGGGGTAATCTCTAGTTGTTTTAATTTCAAAGGGTTTTTTAACTTAGGACTACTTCTATCTGAGCTAGAAAAAGATAAACTGGAATGTTTCTTTTCTTTATCTCTAGATGTCATTGAGCTGGACCCGTAGCTATCTTTGGATATCTTTCTTGATAGGTCATATCCTGTTGTGCCAGATTTACTGGACGGAGAGCCACTTGTTGCCGATTTAAGAGTCGACATACTCGGTTTTCCTGTACTTGAAGAACTATGTTTAGGGGAAGAAATACTGTGGTTTTTTGGACTCGAATACCCTGTTGGATGTTTCGGACTATTTTGGACTGGAGAATGTCGGGGACTGTTATGATGGCTAGACGTGCCTGACGGTTTCCCCAAACTTTTGATAGAACTGGGACTTGGTGACTTCGTGATAGATACCGATCTACCATGTGTTGGACTTGGACTAAATTTTCGAAGTATCGAGTTTGGGGACGTGGAGCGCATTGGTGAACCATCCGTCGGTTTAATACTGACAGAAACAGGTTTTGTTAATGGATCTTGTTTAGGAGGCACTTTTTCTGGAGGTCCCATGGAATCGTCTCTCCGACGTTTCTTTTTTTTCTCTTTACTTCTTTCTTCACTAGATCTACTGGATTTTTTATCAGATCTCGAGTCCAGGGATTTGAGCTGCGACGATGTTATGGGGGTTATAGTTATTGAGCTCGGTAAAGCGGCGGGTGTAGATGCAGAAATAGGTATTATTTCAATGCCTGGACGACGATCTAAGCATAACATTGATGATAAATTGGAGCCAGAAGTAGAGCCAGCAGGATTCGTCGCGCTCGATCCAATTGGAGTGATGCTTACTGATGACGGCATAAACGATTTACCATCAGTCAAATCCAAAAGGAGTGACGATGCGCTTCTATTACTACGCGATTCTATTTCTTTGTTTTTTAATTTTTGCCTTTTGTGATCAGACTTGTGAAAAGAATTCCTGAAACAATATACTATGGATTAGATAATATTACTAAATTAATCATATGCTGAAGATAAATTGGCTAAGTCGCGGGGCCCCCTGCCCACGGAGACAATAGTCGCGGTTTCGATTCCCGCAACGGAATAAACATATGTATGTCTTACAGACATTTATTCAGATTCTGATTACCCTGCCAATTCGCATTGGACAAACGTGGTGGGTTAACGTCTGTTGCTCCAGAAATGGGGACTTTTTGTTTGGGGGTGTTAGAGTATGGGATTGGGTTTTGGAGTATACCATGGTTTAATCATTGTCGTAGTCATCCGACTTATATATTTGTTTAATTATATCAAAAGTATGGAGGTTGCCATCATCTAATAGTAAATAAATATTGCCAACCATTGAATCTGCAATATTCTGACCATCCGAGGTCACTATAGAATTGTTGCTTACCTTAGGATAAGATGTGAATAGTGGCAGAAAAAGAGGGAAGTACAGAAAAAAGAAAAAAGAACGAAGTTCTGTAGAGAAATATTACAACTTAGAAAACTTTATTCATGACACTTTTTTTTTCAATAATTTAGTACTAAAATTAAAAACTAAATAACATTTTATTATACAAATAAACAAAAAGAAAATAATTTAAATCTAAAAAGTGTCACAAAATGGTTTTTGTTCAGCGTATCCAAGGCGCGGAGCACTACACTTCTTTAAAAAAAAACGGGCGGTTTTGAATTTTCTACATTACTGGTTTTTTCTACATTTGGTTCTAAAGAGGTTTTAATAGCCAAACTATATTACTGGCACTTAATAGAGTCTGGGTATGAAAAAGAGTCCTTTCTTTTCTTTTTTCTTACTTTTTGGGAGTTTCATGTTAGGAAGAAGGTTATCATGCAACTTAAACTAACTTTTTTTTATTTTTAGTAGAATGCGGTGTATTTAAAGCTACCACGAAATGCAGATGAGCAGTGGTGAGGAACAACCAGTTATGACCGAAGCTAAACGCCGGTGTTCTCAGTGTGTGGTAATTCCCCGGTCGAGCCAGCCCTAACCTAAACTAACCGATTAATCATATTTTGAAAGTCATTATTATAGTAACTTTACTCACCGAATAATTTCCTCAGCTTCCCCATCGTTAGAGTTATCCATGTCCGACGATGTCCTATTATCTTGTGTACCGAGAGCGTCTGCTGTATCCATGGCAGACAATTCTAAGTCGGACGCAAATTCGTTTTGCGACACTGACGATTCCCTGCCTTCTAAATCGTCATTGGTCGAGTTACTGTTCATAGTGTTATCATCTTCGTTCACATAACCATCAGAGTTATCACTTTCACTTTCGGAGTCTGCCATTTCAGTGATACCCTGTTTTCCTTTCTTCTGACTCGCTGACCATATGTCACAGTCGGATTTTCTTTTCTTTACTTTTCGCTCGTCTGACAATTGCGTTTTGCTGTCACTTGCATTTGTATCTTGACACATCATAGCTAAGTGGTGTTGTTGTTCAGAAAGGTATGTGCCTGTTGAGAAAATGGAAAAACTATTTAACTTGAGCATTCTAATACAGAAATTAATTGTTCTCAATTTTTTTGAAATCATAGTGGTTGACATTTTTATAGCCGAATTGAGTCAAAATAAATCCAGGTTCGATTTAATTTGCACTGTTATATGTTGTGCACCATATGTCAAATCAATACATAACTATATTATATGTAATATAGTTATGTATTGATTTGAATTGACTACACCGGGTTGATTGAGTGAACTCCAATGCAAAAAAGGGAGACGACAACACCGTGACACAACAACGGAATCGTCGACACTAGTGCCATCTAGCGAGAGGCCGCAGGTATTAGCTAGTTTAGTAAAAAAAAGGGTATCTGCGGAATTTCTTTCGCCGTTTCTTCTACGTTCAGAGGAACCCTATAACGAAATGGTGATAAAGCTTTATTGATAACAGACTGACGTTTGATAAATGAAATGTATGTTCCTATGTTGAAATAAAGAATTTTGACTTTGAAAACAACTGTTTGTTACCTCCTTGGTGTGGGTGATTGACATTGGAGGGGTAGAGTGCACGACCGTGCATAGTCCCAGGTTCGTGCTTTATGTGGTCACCCCCTGGGTCGATGCCTCCAAGACCACAGTTAAAATTTGAATCCAATGCTGAATAGTTCCCATTCATTTGCTTTGTCGCTGCTTCACGCTCCCATACTTTTATAAGTGCTCTGCGAAAAAGATAATTAACTTTTTATTTAAGACAAGTTTAACATTTTTTTATAGGGTAGGAGGGCAAATGAGAAAGCGTGTCGCCTGATGGAAAGCAATCAACGCTGCTTATAGACATCCGCGACATCACAGGAATCACGGAAGCGTTGTCGGCCTCTAAGGAATGTGTAGGCTTGTTTTTTGAAGGTGCCAATGCCGTATCGTACGTAAGCGCACCATACTGGATCGCCATTCATCCAGATGGCGGAGATCTATCACTGTAATCATCAACTTTAAATTGCAAATTATTATCCTTTTTGTAAATCCTGTATTTTATGGAATAGATTGGCAAACGAGCATGCAAGTCATTTGATGGCGACAGAATAAGTTATTATGTTAAGTAGTAGCAATTTTGTTATAGCATGTTTCGCAGTGACTGAGGTCTGGAGGCTTAATTCTTATACCCTTCCTTCATATCCTTTTCTCTACCCATTACTTCCTTATTTCCTTCAACATCATCATTATTAATTTTCTGTTATTGTTTTGCTTGTCGCGGATCTTAGCTAAGTAAAACTTTTGATTGTCCATATCCTTATTTTCTTTTCACCATTCGCATCTTACTCTAAGGGTAGGCGACGCATTTGCAGGGCTCGTGACGAAGCGTGAATGCACTGTAGCGTGATGGATATGGAGTGGGTCTTCTGCAGTAGGCATGTGATATATTTATCGAGGTGCTGTGAAGAAGTAGCATTTTTAAATTCACTGGAGTGTAATGGATATGGAGTGGGTCTTCTGCAGTACGTGCGTGATGTATTCATCGAGATGCTTTGATGGGTACGTAGTGGGTCTTCTGCAGTACGCGCAAGATGTATTCATAGAGATGTTGCGAGGAGGGTGCATTATTAAACCCACCGGAGCGTGATGGGTATGGAGTGAGTCTTTTGTAGTACGCGCGTGATGTATTCATCGAGATGCTGCGGCGCAGTGTGCAGCGTGCAGAGCGCCGCCCTGGGCGCGGCCGGCTCGCTGAGATCGATCTCGACGGTGGCCATGCTCTCATCCAAAGGATGCTGTAGCGACACCGACATGTGTTGCCACGACAGAGCGCTCACTTCGAAAGTCAGCACGCTTTCTATATCCACAACTGCAACAGTCATTAATTATAACAAGTTTTGAGAAGTGTGAAAATATGATGCATACACTTATATATTTTTTTCAAAACATGTAATTAAAAATAAAAAATTGAAAATCTTCGACTAGGGCATCCTATCTGTATTCTCATTCATTTGAATTGATGAATTTCAATAGTGCCAAAATAGCACGGATTGTTTCGTCAATGTCACGTAAAATGATAGATGATAAAGAAGATACGAAAAATATTAATTGGTGCATGGTTAAGATAAGGAAGGAATAGAACGGAGAGAACGTGAGTATTCTTATACGGTGGTGAAATGTTGACACTGCAAGCTCATAGTCTCCTAAAATACTCAATATGAGGTAATTCATATGGTTGTCTTCTTCTTCAGCATGTCTTCACTGCAGGGCATATGCCTTTCCAATTTGTTTCCACGGCATTCTGTCCCTGGTCTTTCTTATGCATTTAGATAACGGTACCTATCTTGTGTTGTGGACGAACGCAGCTAGCGAGAAGATCGTTAAAGAGAGCTTGCTGTCGCAGACACGCTAGTAGTGGCGGAACGTGCGACGGGTGGGTGAACGGCACGCTATTAACCATGCACCCTTCCAACCCACGCGATTCGCACAGGAAGTAGCACTGCGTTTGGTCTGGCAGGTTCTATAACAAAATGATAGAAAAATATGAAAATTCTCTATTGTACACCAGAAACAAAGTTATGCAATAATTTATCCTTTACAAAAAAATGGGAGGTTTTCATTTTTCTACATTTTTGATAATAATTTAGTTTTAAAGAGGTTTTAAAAGCCAACTATGTTACTGGCAATTAATAAAGAATTTGGGTAAGAAAAAAGTTAATTCCAAATTCGAAGCTTTTGTTTTAAAGAAAAATCCCCTTTTTAGTTGACTTTTTACTTACTTTTCACAGATGTGTCGTTAGAAGGTTATCTTGGTTTATTGGTAACTAAAACTAACTTTTAGTTATTTTTAGTAGAATAATTTATGTTTGTCGCATCATCCTGCCTTATTGTGGCTTAAAACAGATACCTTTGCGTCTATTGTAATGGCAGACAAAGCGATAAGAGCTAGTAAAATTATAGCGCTTCTGAAAGAGGGGTGCAGCCCATGTTACGTCTCATAGCGGGTAAACGTGATTCCTTCAACCGTCCAAAGTATCTGGACTCGATACCAAGAGACAAGTTCCGTTCATAGTAGCAAGGTTCTGGGAGAAAACGTTGCATACAAACACGAGACGACCGCTTTTTAGTGACTCAGGTGCTGAGGAACCACAAATGTAGTTACATAGACCTCAAAAGAAACCTTGAAGAAGTACGAGGAGCACAAGTTAGGCTATGGAATGTAAGGAAGAGGCATGTAGCTGTTGATATAGGTAGTCGACGATCAGCACGGGCCCCAAGTTACTTCGTGAGCACCGCGTTGTTCGATTGAGATTCGCTAGAAATTGCCTATCTTGGAAACTAGGTAACTAAAGTAGCATAATTTTCTCCGATGAGGCTCGAATTTGTCTGCATGGTGAAGACTGACGTCGGCGAGCGTTACCAAGACCAGGAAAACGCTATGCTGATGTGTGTTTTTAAAAAATCCTGCAGCGACACCGTATAGTGGAGGATCTGTTATGTTTTGGGCGGGAGTAACTTTTAGCTATCGTACCGAGATAGTATTAATTGAAAATGGCTTACTAAATGCGCAAGGGTATATGACAGGAATTCTTTGTCAAAATGCACGGCCCGCACTGACTGTAATTGGTGAAGATGCCTTTTACATTGATAATAATGCTTGGCCCCACCATTCTGGCGATTGGCCAAATATACACGCTGCGATGAACAACACCGACCTGGTCCCATTAAATACACGTTATGCTGTGTATTTAATGGGACCAGGTTGGTGTTGTTTATTATGAGCTGTTGAAATCATCACTAGGGAACGGTATCGACTTTAATTGATGCGACCGCGCCGAGCATTGCGCCGAGCACGCGCGTTAAAACCTACATTGAAATGCTCAAATGGGAAGTCCTACCCCACCCATCATATTCCTCAGATATTGCACCGTTCGATTATGACTTGTTTCGTTCGACGGCACATGATCTGGCTGATCAGCAGTTCCGCTCATATGAAGACATCGAAAATAGCTTGATTCGTGGATAGCCTCAAAAAAAAGAACACTGTTATTGTAATTTTTTTCATTAGGTATACCACCTATGCGAAGCCGGGGCAGGCAGCTAGTTAGTTATAATATTGTGTAGATACAAATGGCGGGTTTATCACTTATAGCGAACGGTAAAGTAAATATTTAGCGTGGGCTAGAAAATAAATCTTACCACAAACAATCCTTTGCTGAGATTTAGCTCAATAGTTTTGCCCGGTGTTAGTTTATTGTATGCCTGCTGAGCTACCAAACCCAACATAGATTTCGCGTTCGCCCAGTCTGCAGAGACTTCCACCTGAATAAAATGCATAACTAAATAAAAATTGTCATTCATTGATGAAATTTATGATTTGGGAAATAAATTGGCAAATTCATGAAAAAACTTCTCTCAGAATAAATTCAGTTCGACAGTACACTGCTGAATAATTTTCTCATATATGTTTCAGTAATACATTTGGATTTGAAATCGCAGATTTTATTATTTGGTAGACACTGCTTTCCATTTACTGATATTTGCTTCTTCCTTCGTTTCAAAGATTCGAAAGACCATGACAACTGTTATGAATCGATGAATATTATTCACATTAATATATATACTCGTAGAAAACATATGTATGACAACAATTCTTTCTGAATTTAAATAAATGTTATTTTGATAATCGTGATTGTTCTATTCTCGTACCAAAATAATTGTATTTTTGTTTACAACCCAAATATGTTCCACTGCAGGACACGGGCCTCCCTTTTTCTGGAGGAACGGACATCAACCCACCACACTTGTCCAGTATGGAGGTACTATAATCGGAATAATATATGTAGATGGTAGATGGTGTAACGGGCTGGTTTCCGCAACTTGTCATCATGCGCCTATTTCGCATGTTGTCAGAATGGATAGCTCCTATTCTATCCAGCCCAGCTCTTCAAAGAACTGCAGCAGCCTCTTCGGTTTGCCTACAGCATCCTCAAGGGACCCGGGTGCACCATAAATTTAGTTTTTTTTTTTTATAATAATAACAATTACCTCAGTAGCAGCATGTATAAGTTTTGCTAGTCCAGAGCAGAGTGGCATTGGTTGAAACAGTTTCAGAGTGAAACACGCAGGCAGCATTGCACTGTTTTGTGGTACTAACTGTGCGTACACGGGGCCGCTTCTGCGAGTGCAAGAGATAATCAAAATTAGTCTAACTCTAGTGCAGAGATGTGTTTTTTTTAAGTATTAAATTTAATTAGTTTTTTTAAGTATTAAATTTTAAGAAAATTTTCTATTGGATTGGAAGGTAAACGAGCAAGTGTATCAACTGATGGAAAGCAATTAAAGTCATCCATACAGATCTGCAATATCTTAGGCATTACAGATGCATGGTAATGCATATGTAATGCCTAAGGTACTGCATCTGTAATGCCTATTACAGATGCATGGTAATGCATCTGTAATGCCTAAGGTAATAATGACCTGGCCAAGAAATGTTTAAGCTTGTTTTATTTTTGAAGAGGGATCTGATCAAGTGTTATTTGGATCACCATATTATGTTTCTTTTATTTTTTTGTGGGATAGTAGAACAAGCTTGTTGCCTGATGGAAAGCAATAAACGCCGCCCATAGGCATCCGCGACATCACAGATATTACGGACGAGTGAGGGAAAGGCTAGCCCTTTAAGGTATGTGTAAGCTTGATTTTAAAAGGTTCCAATGTCGTTTCGGTTAGAAAATACCACTAAAGGTAGCTGTTTTTACAAAGAGGTGGTGAATGGAAGTTTTTTTTAGAAAAAAGTATCATACTGGATTGGCACTCATCAAGATGATGCAATGAAACTTTACATTTGGGCTCAGATCTAGACTCAGTACAATAAGGGATACAACCATAATAATTATTATTTAATCTTTAGTTATAATTGTAAACATTTGTGTTATAAACTTGATCTGGAACCCAATTGCACATGTTTCTTTGTGGTATAGTCACACTGTAGTTAATTTCTAATTAAAATTTCTTGCCAGACCTTGAACTGCAGTAAAAATAAAAGGCTTGTCTGAAGAAGTAAGGTAGGCAATGCAGATGTGTGTTTATCAGGTTCATTAGTCTACCACTTTCATAAAAAAGTGAACACACTATGGAATATAAATTGTCATATAATTCTGCCAAAATCTCAGAAATCTTTCTTTATACAATACTGCACAGCATGATCCCTCACAGATAAAGTGTTTATCTGTGAGGGATCATGCTTTTTAAGATGGGCATCCCATAACTTTTTTCAATAAACGCCATTTGCACTGACGAGATAGCAGAATAAGATATTCTTACAAAATAAACATTATGTTAAATAATTTTATTCACCCTTTTCCTGGCCTCTGTCCTCCTGAAATAATTGGTGCTAACTGCAGTTTATTAGGTGTTGAACTTTCTAGTAGAACTAATGCTGAATGCCCCAGTGGCGTGTGTGAGGGGGCCACAAGAGAAGCCAAGCCACTAGATGCAGCTGGTCTTCCAAGTGTAAGCAACTCAATAGTCAGGGGTTGCAAACCTTTCTCTTTATCTAGCAGCTCATACGGAGAAACAAAGTATGTGAGACGCATGGCATGACCTGTAATTTTGGTATATTAGCTTAGTTTAAAATGATATGATAACACCAGAATAATTCTAGTAACCTGTATTTTATAATAAGAATTTTGTTCTAACTTCCGTTTTATATTTAAAAATTGCAAAAATTATACGGATACAAATTTTAAGATAATAAGTTATTGTTATTTAACCCATATTTTAAGAAAAAAGAAGACTAGCAATATTTTGATTTCTTGTTTTAAACGAATTCTTGTTTACCAATCTAATTAATTTAATTATGTATTATTTAATATTGTGAGCTAGGAAAATATGGTTCATAGCATTCATTCATAGGCAAAATTGAGCCCATAATCCAAGAGTAAAGGAAAATTCTGTCCATTGCTACCGTTGTCAATATATTAAAAAAAATATGTCCTTTATATGGTGGAAAAAATTCAATAATTGATATTAAAACAGTAATTTTAATATATAAATTTTAAAATTTAAAGATGCATACCTCCTTTACGTTTCTGCAAAAAACCTATGGGTCCTTTGTGAACTTGAGCCCATGGGTCTTTAATAAAACTTTGCAGCTGCCGTAACATGCATAAATCTTCTTCTAAACTTTGCAGAGCACTGAAAGCTTTGCATTTTACCTATAAATTAAACGAAAATATCATGTAATTATCTTTTTACATATTTCATAGTTTGTGTCACATTTTATATTATAAGCAATAAATATTAAAGTAAAAGTAAATATACTCCATTGTTTTTTTTAACATTTGTCAGAGGATAGCTGGTATGCTGTATGATTTAAAATTGTAAGAAATCCTTGTAGAAAAGTTATTTACAAATACATAATGGGTATGATTTGCAAAGAGATCTTCTACACAAGCAAATAACTTTTTGAGTAAGCAAACTGAAGTGATAGTGGACTTGTGGAAGTTTGAAAAGGAGATCAATTTCATTCAATTTAATAGTATTAAAATTTTAAGCTAAAACAATGTATCATAAAATATTAATAATTTCCTTACTTTCTTCTCAGCATTAAGATGGTATACAGAAATAAGACCCTCCAGTTGTGCTGTAAAATCAGCAAAGTCACCACGAGTAATAGATTGGACCATTTCTTCACAACTCTGTTGTTCAATCTAACAGGAAAGAGTTTGGGCATTAGAATAGGTTATGAACTAAACGTTAAAACTAAAATTGAACATAGTATATACAAAATTGAAAAATATTTACATACATTTTTCAATTTGATTTACATTTTTTGTTTTCAGCAATATTTTTTCACAGCCCACAGCTGGGCACAGCCTTCCTTATTTTGGAGGAATGGACATTAACCCATCATGCTTATCCAATGTGGATTGATGAGGTAAACCAACATAAAATAAATATCTGTAAGCCATACATATATTTATCCTTATGTTGGGATTAAACTCACAAACATCAACTCCATTGGCGGCAGCACACCACTGAGCAAATTGGTGTATTATTTCTAATATGTTATAGTTATGTCTACTATTAATAATACTATAAATATATTATAGATGCAGCAAGTATTTATGACTACAAAAATAAGAAAATTTACCTTTCCTTCATGATGAATTTTGACATCTTTAACGGAACCAGAAGATTCCACCAATATTTCTAAATAAAACATATCTGAAGATATGAATAAATTGACTCCTGATGTGCCCACAACAAATTTTAATCTGGAATAAGTTCAAATTATCTTATTTGGATGTTCCCAAATACTTCTTTGCTCATATAAATTAGGTAGACTATATACACAGAAGTGATACTAAAAATGAAAATTTAACAGAAAATCCGAAAGAATGGAATAGAAGTCCTAAATTTAAATAAAAATATTATTATATATAATATTTAATTATATAACTGTTAATAAATACAAACCCAAGCTGTCTTGAAAGGCATTCTAAGCGTTCAATAAGACTTTGGAGAGAGCTGACTTTTATGCAATGTTGTAAACTATCCAAGCACTTTTGCAGTATCATTCTGTCGGCGCTGTCAACTGCCCATCTTTTATCCTATGGGATAAAAGATGATTCAAAATATAATCAAAGTTTCATTTCTTCCTTCGTAATTTTTCTATTAGGACATAATATAATAAAATAATAAGCAATTCTCTATCTTTCTTTAATATGAATAATAGAGAAATACTTACCAGCATAGCCATACGAACAGCTTTGGAAGTTTCACTTAAATTTTTACACTGTGACGTTTTGGATCTCAATTTCTCCATAAGGATTTCTTTTTGAAGTTCTTTTGATTTGTCTAATAAGCCGTTTCCAGCTGCCATTACTGAAGCTTTATTATCAGCCATGGTTACAAAATTTTGGTTTATAAAAATTTAACAATAAACAAAACTGATAACACAAACACGAACAATCTCAATACAGATGTCTTCTATTTATTATTTTGACGTATAGCGTGAGATTTTGTTAGAACTTATGTTAAAATGAAAAATAATTGAATCCCCCATTTAGTTAGTAGACCTTACTATTTAACTAACTATATATTATTTAATTTTTACGATTTTTAATTAAAAATTCTTTCTTCTATGTCAACTATACAGGCAACAAACCTGTCAGTTTTGCGACATCGAGATGCCATTAATGCTATTTTTTACACAGATAATCAAATCAATAATTAGACACTGCTATTCAAGAATAGCTAGTTCAATTGATATATACGTATATACTAAAATAATTTATAAAAAGTCTTATAATAATTATGCATTATACAATATGTTTTAAGAGTATAAAAAATATTTTTAATAAAAGTAATATTTTTATAGTAATTATAACTGAATTCATAGCATGACTAACTACGTGACTTAAGGTAAAAACCTCAATAAACCAAAACTGGTTACAAAATTATCATTAAAATAACATTAATTACTTTTTAGTAGAGCAGACAGCCTTATAGATTTCATATAATTAAATAATTAATTCTTGTTTAACTATAAATAAAAACTACTAAAATTATGTACTCCAGAATTGGCTCCAGTTCTTATGCGCCTTCTCCAACACACTTATACCACAGGCATAGTCTCGATCTTATGGAATAACCTTAATAAATTCGACCCCCAATAAAGATGGTCGCTTTGAACCGGACAACTATAGGCTTTTTGTCGCAGTTCTCCAAAATAATGGAATCAATTAATCAGCTCTTACGGTACCTTATAGAACATTAGTTGATTAGTAACCCTCCGTACGAGTTTTGTCAGTATCGCTTAGTCGGTGATCTTTTCACTTACTTGACACACCTATGGACAAAAGCAGTGGAGAGCAAAGGAGAAGCCTTAGCAGTCAGCCTGGCCTATACATTCGCCGTCATTTTCGACAAATTAGGTATATTAAATTCGTCTTTAGTGAATCCCACGAGCCGCAAGGGAGGATGGAGGTCAGCTCCAGCAGAGCCCTGCATGCTGAGGTAAGGCACCTTAGTCCCCGGGGGAGCCCGACCCCGGGACGATCGGCACGTTTACGACTAGACTCGCCCCTAGCCACGCATCCATTGGCACGGCAGACCGTGGATTGGCGGAGAGGAAGGGAAAGGATAGAGAAGAAAGGAAGGGGCAGGAAAGGAAATGCGGATTGGGGGGGTTACCAAACTCGGAATAAACATTTAAAAATCCATATAAATATTTATTCCGATGCGGGAATCGAACCCGCGACCATTGACTCCGCGGGCGGAGAGCCCCGCCACTGAGCCAATCGGCCAAAGCCTTTGATTGGACATGTATTAAAACCTCTGTGAAATATAGATTGTTCGAGAAATTATTCATTGATTGATGAAAATTTTAAATCGTTAAGCCTAATTTAGGCAGGAGACTTTTAACAAACTCCTCACCTTTAACTAGTATTTTTGTGAAACTGTATTCATTCCGGTTTGATGGCATTTTAACGTTTGTCTTTTAAATTCTATTTACTCGCTTTATTGCACGTTGTAGGATTTTAGTGCGTACGAAGCTCTAGCTCTGCCGGTACAAATCAATATCACCCTTTTATTTTTTTTAACGATTTCGTATATGCATGTATATGTTAGAATCGGGTTCGGGTAATAAATTCGAATACTAATAAAGTTGATTTGGCCGTTAGTCTAATTCTCGTCTTAGAGTTTTATAAATCGAATTAGGGTAGTAGGTAACTGTTGTTAAATAATATTTTACAATATTTATTCCTATTTTTATTGACCCATGGCGTAATGTGTAACCACTTCTATTTTTTCACTAACTAAAGCCGTAATAGCCGACTACTGAAAATTGGCCTCCTTAAAATGAAAAGGTGTTGCCGTAATCTATATGTAATTAGTAAAGTATAATAGAATAATAATGCACGATCCTCTCCTATCCTCTTCAGGTGAGCGAGCAAATCTATATGACTTTGTCTCTTCATTATGTTGGCTTCGTTAACGAGATCTCCTAAATAAAGGGCCTCCTAAAATAAGGTCTTTGGTAACATAGTCATTATAAAGATAGCACATCCAAATAATGGGATTATAAAGTGATATAATAATATTGTTTGTATAAATGCCTGCAGATTTTTTTAGTATTTCACGCGATACTAAAAACAAATCTGCAGGCATAAGTATAGCTCACGAGCTATGCTTATAAGAAACCTCAAATTAACTTAATTATAATAAATAAGAAAATTTAAATAAAAATAAAAGGTAATTTAAAAAAGCGAAAAGGCTTTTGTCTTCTTAAATTTGGAACGTGCTTAACGTGCAAAAGTTTTAACAGCAGAGTACAGGTTCGAACTTCTAAATTGTTTTATTCGTGTACTCTACTCACGTGCATTAAATAAAAGGATCAGGAATTGAAATGAGTGAAACGAAAGGATAATTTAGTTAGAGCAAAATTTACTCTTTGAGTCCCTCTGGGACGCAAATGTAAATAAATTTTACTAAATTACCTACCACTAAATTTCTTAAATTTTTCTTTTATAAGTTAACCGAATAGCTTTTTAATTTGAGATAAGGCCATTTTTAAAATTGTGTAAATAGTAAGAGAGCTGTGCAATTTCTTTAATAAGAGATGATCGTAACAATAGTATTGTAAAATCAAAAGAATTCGCCCTATACAAAGCTTGGTTTTTTACAGCCCATATATTTTATATCCCACAGCTGCGGCGTTACCATTTCTGGAGGAATATTTTTATACTTACCGAGAGTTGGACACCAAGACTCGGAACAAATATACGTTAGGCGTATATACACATCACATATATTTATCTCGATGCGATAATTGAAGCTACGACCATTGATTCCGAAAGCGGTAAATTCGCTACTGATCCACTCTGGTCGTCAAGCTAAGTTCTAATACCGCGGGTAGTCTTTGACTTGGTTAAATTAATTTTATTGAAAAGCTGTTAACTTAATACACATATTATATAATTTTATTTTAATTGAAAAAAAGATGAACAATATTACTTTTCTAAATAATTGGTTAGCATTTTTTTAAGAAAAATGTCATGCTGGGAGATAGCTATATTTTCTGGACAGAGTCGTTATAATTTAACTCATATACCTATTAAGAGTTTTCATATGATACCTAGTTAGGTTAATAAAGCCCATACATACATATTCTCAATCTGTTCTGCAGAGCGGTGCTTTTCTGCTTTACAACTAAAGAGGCTTGTTATCTGTCCTAAAACAAGGCTCACTAAGTTGTTTTTGCGGATGCCAGTTCGGTTGCCCAGCTTAGGGTGTAGGATAAATTGTAATAAGTGTAAGTTGCAACTATGCGTTTTTCTAAATGGATAGGTACACTTTTCATGTGTAAAATTTATAAAAAAATAATTGCTTCTTTATATGAAAACGAGCAAGCAAATCACCTGATAGATTAAGGGAGTTATGCGTTACTTTGCAGAAATCGATTACTATGTGGACAGTCAGAATTTTTACTTAGCTAAGATCCGCGACAAGCAAGTCTTACGTAGACAACCGTTAAGTGTCTTCCATAGAATATAATATACCTGATGATGCCTAGTGTTGAGGCGAAACACGTATCGTGTAATGTACACGCATTGTGGAAGAGTGGTTGTGTGTGTTTGGTGTTGTTGTTGATAGTGGTTGGGAAGTGGAGAGTTGTTGACGGTAACAATTCTTCGGTAATATTTAGTATAAGTTCTCCGTAAATCCACCAGTTCTTCTGCCACACATTATTTTTTTTTTCTATATTTGTTTGCTTGTCGCGGATCTTAGCTAATTAAAAATTCTGACTGTCCACATAGTAATGGATTTCCACATGGTAAGTAAGCATTGGCAAGTAACAGATAAAATGAATTTATTTTAATTTTAATCATACACTTAAATTATATATAGTTTATTAATAGTAGGCATAAATTATTAAATCAAATAAAATTACGTTAATTAAAAAAATAATACCCAGCACCTTTGTAGTAATTAAATCTGCGGATGGTAGAGTGAAATGTTGACCTTAGGAGCTTGCACAAATGAACGTTGCGCAATTGGACAAAGACAGCACTTCTTTATTGCTTTCTTATGAAATAGGAAGCCTATCAACATTTTTCCATGTTTGTTGATTTTACGTTCCACATTTACGTCGATTTTACGTTTAGGCAAACGAGCAGGCGCGTCATTTGATGGAAAGCAGTCGCTGCCCATAGACATCCGCAGCTTTATAAACAGTAAGGAAGCATTGCATTTAAGGAAAGTGTCATTATGGAAGGGGGAGGGAGAGAGGAAGGTCCTCCGGAACTCAGCCGTTTACCGTACGAAGTGCGGTAGCTAAGCTACCACTCAGACGTCGGTTGTCCTGCGGGAATACTTCTCCGGGCGAGCCGGCCCATTAATGCTACAGACAAATATTATGCCATTCTTGGCGAAGTATTCCTCTGCAGCGTGGCTCTACCACTATAATTTATCTTTTTATATATATAAATGAGATATTATGAAAGTCAACTCAAGTAAAAAGCGTCTAACATTATAAAGCAAACATTGTACGCAAATAAAGATATCTCATGCCGCATATAAAGTGCGTTTAATTATGTTAGTCAATTTTTCACTAAAGTAGTAAGTTTTTCACTAAATGAGGATGGGTTTTATATCATTATCATTATTTAGTAACGGCACAATTTTAGTCTCTTACTTTGTTGTACTCTACAGCTGTTATATTGTTCGGCTTTAGAATCATATCAAAACTCTTTGTTTCACATAGCTATCTCAAACGTCGATGGAGGAAAATGACAAAAAATATTTATATAGGAAACCCGAGCAGATAGATTCGTTTCTACGAGTTATTGTTCAGAATTTTCTACAGGAATCGGTCCATAAAGGTAATTTGGTGTGATTGGTTTAGGTTCAGCAGTAACTTGTTTAGGTTTATAGCGCCGAAAATTATAAAAAACTATATCCTTAGGTTAAGGGAGGTATATACATAGTTAGTAGATATAGTAAGTGAAATCTTTATTAATGGAAATTTTCGTCGTGTTTTTAATGACGACATAAAAACTTTGTATAAATTTTATGTATTAAACAAGTAGGACTTGATGTGTTTGTACTCGTAATTTATACTGTCGTATACTAGGGAATTGTATAAACAATTCATGGACTCCTAAACTTCACAAAATAAAAAATGTAAAACTTCTAGAATAACGTAAGGCATTTTCGAACGCGTTAAGATAATGATATCAACCAATGGTCGTTAAAAGAAACGCTAATTATCAACTCAGAAATGCTATATATTATTGAAAGATATTCTATTATTAATTTGTTTATACATTTTGATATTAATGTTAATATTATTGAAAGATATTTCGAACCCTAACCTTTTAGATAAGCAAATTATCTACCATCGCAGTTTCAAATTTAGATCATTTTATTACGAAAGTAATAGGCAATCGAGCAAGCGGGTCCCCTGAAAGAAAGCAACTACCGCCGCCCAGAAAAATCTGAAGTGTTGCGGACGGGCACTAGGTTGTAGGAGACTCTCCTCCGCCACTCTGTTCTCTGCCTTTGGATTGGGAGAGCAGATGAGTTTTCTCTCTCCCTCTCAGCAGCCTCCTTCCTTGCCAAGACCTTCTCACAAAAGGCAGACCCAGTCGTCCGCTAAAGTCGTCATCCCCATCCATAGCTTTCGCTAAGGCTGGCGTAGATGCCTCACCTATCTTAAGGCTTACCTTAAGATAGGTGAGGCATCTCTCCCATAACTCACATCCTTAGATGTGAGTTATGGTGAGGAAAAATAATTAATGGGATGGGAGAAAGAAATAAAGTCAATGCTTCCCCATCCTTGTACCCAACGTACCAATATCTCATTCTATCCCTACTCATGGTCTAAGGTCTAGATTGGTTTCTACCATTGCATTAATGACGATAATCATTTTTGCTAGGGCAAGTGTTATGATTTTATTTGGAATGGTTAATAAGAATTCTAGTTATGTCAGAACATTGCTATCCTTCTTTAAAAATTGCTGAAAATGTCATTAAAACCTCTTCAGCTCTTTCCTAAATTGGGTTGAACTGGGGAAATTTAAATTGAAGTTACTGTACTATATTGTGATCTTGCTTGTTGCAGTGTGTGCACACCTTTACTTTGTCGTTTAAAGACTGCATAGACTCGTTCGTCGTAAAACAGCCAGTATTACAATTCGTACAACAATACATGTCTACAACAGTGAAAAGTAATAAAGAATTATTGATGTCCTCGTTCGTTCTCCATTGTAAAATATGTCAATTGTTTTATGAAATGTGCATAATCATGTAGAAATGAAAGAATTCGAATATACATATGTACATACGTACTTTGTGATTGTTCTATATGATATATACAAGGAAAAAATATTTTATGCAGAAAAAAACCTTTTTTAAACATACCACCTTACAGATACACGGTCGCCTGCCCCATCTCGAACACTGCAGTTGAAGTGCCCGCTTCTGAATAATATGAAGAATAATGGAAAAGAGGGAATTAAGGTGGAGGGTTAATATTTTACACAGTAAAATATGAATAATGAGGGGAGAAGAGGGAAGTAAATTAAGATAAAGGAGTTGGACCTCAAATTCTCAACGCTCACCGCAGTAGTAAAAGTACTTAAAAGGTGGTTTTGTGTAAAATTGTGATAATTTCCGAGACCAATTGGCCCATTAATGTTTCAGATTTACCACAAAATTGTAAAGTTTTTAACAATACTCTAACAAAAATTTGACAAAAATTCGCTACTAGTGCGACTTTTCCACATAAATAAGAAAGTAAAGCAATACAATCGGATTATCTACTATCATCTTCTTAAAGTAAAACAAAGACATACTCGGAACGTATTAAAAGAATCATGATATAATCTTTGACTTCTTAAGATGTTTATTTAGTCTTTTGATCCTTATCTAATGGATTTTATATATGTACATAAAAATTAATAACGATTTTAACGATGAAATGGTCGTTTTATATTAATGCTCTTTTTTATTTTATAAAAAACATTATTGATGATCTGACGCGCTCAGTCAAGAAGGGTCAGTTCGATTCCACTTCAGGAGAAATATTTATATGATGACATTCGCGAACAACAAAATTGTTTCTACAAGTCGTCTCTGTGTACAGTTCCCATGACACAGGGAACCCTAGTGTGGGATTATGAGCGTAAAGCGTTTTTGTGTTTGTTGTTCCTTCAGTTGTTCAGATCATCTTTTATTTATATTGTCTTTTCTTGTATGGTAATATAAAATGTTATAACCACTTTAAACATATTTATTAATAAAATCAGAAATTTAATAATTGTTTTGTATACTTACATGGTACAAATGTGTATTCATTTAATATTTCTATAGTAAATACAAAAATAGTTTAAAATCCGAATCCATGAAATAAAAAAGGTGATTAGATCTAATAATATTAGATCTATAACATTATAAATGCAATGTATTTAACATTTAAAGATTAACAGTTAAAATAGAAACTTTTATATGTTAACCAACATCACTTTTAGAGGCTACACATACACACTTTCATAATTTATCTTAATCAATAATTATTTCATAAAATAATTATGTAAACGAAACGTAAACGTCATTATGAAATAATTATTAATCATTCATTATTTCATAATTAGGTTTTGGTTCATTCTCAATTCCTTGAACTAAACGCCCGACCACCAGCAGGATTGACACGTCAAAGAAAATTAGCCTTCTTACGGGAATTGGAATTCTTATTATAAAGAAAATAATAGGAGTAGTCCCGCTTAAAATGCCAACTTGAGACGTATACAAATATATAAAGATATACAAAAAAAAATTAAAATAATTCTTGTATATCGTATTTTTTATAAAACTAAAAAGTATTAAGTAAATAAAAATGAAGAGCGCATGCAATAATTCTCTTATTGTTATTTATTTGCCTGTTAAGACAATGGTATAAGTAGTAATTAAGAAATAAAAAGATAAAAAATGTGTCCTATGATTTTTGTAATTTCGTACGTTTCAATTTATTTTAAAATTATTCTATATTTCTCTCTGAGTCCTAAGTCCCCCTTCCCCTGATGCAGACACGACGTTTCTCCATTTCGACCTTATTTTTCTCCAAAATTATTCTATAATATATTTTAATTAAATAAATATTTTCTGTTTTTATTTTTTATGTATCATCGGATAAAAAACAAACAAGCAGACAAGACCGGAAATATTAAAGATGTACTAAATTAACGCGTTAAGTATTTGGATTCAGTTTTGAACAACATTTACAATTACTACATTACAATGCCGAGCTTCAAGCTCATCCGAAGCTGATTTTGAAATGGCTTAGAACTTTTGTACCGTACGAAATGATAGATAAGAAATCGAGCTAAGAGTTTAACATACATATTTGCGTTTAACGTAAATATTGTTTACGATCTACTAAGAGGATGTATAAAAAGCTATCAGAAACCGGGATTATCTGTGTCCAAATCCAATCTAAGTAGTTCATGATTGATAGCTAAGTTAACGGATCAAAGTATTACTTAGTTTCTCTTAAGAAATAGCTATTAAAATAATTTCCAGGGCGAGGATTTCTTTCTGAAATGCAAATTCTTTTTTACGAACAGAATTATTAATTAATTATTATAAACAACAAAGAGTATAAACATAAATTCAAATTTAGTTTTTCTTATTGTGTACAATGACATTGTTGGTTGACTCTAGCATTTATAATTTCGTCGGAATGTCATTGCTTTTTATCAGGCGACATTTTTTCTTGTATGCCTTCGTAGTTCACTATAAATTATAAGAAAACTTGCACAGTGAAGATTTCGTTCATGGCAGAAGAAATCTGTGAATAAGTATGAATTGTTAAAGAAGATCACTTGTAAGTAATTATAGATAAATTTAATAAATTTGGGATGCAAGGAGACACTGTTAACTAATCTATATGATTTGCATAAGTATTATATAATAAACGTACTGGCGGTACAATCAACCGTTTATTAATTTTAAAGCCACTATTACCATTGCAATATATCTTATTCCATCATCATATCCCAACAGAGCAGGCTGTTGTCCTAATAATAATCATCACAATTTGAGTCATTAGGAAATACAGAAAAGTAATCATTTATTATAGGCCTCCCTAGACGCGGCACTAAGCTTAATCTTCGCCTTTACTCATTTGTAAGCGTGGTGAGTTAATATATTTGTCCATAAATGAGGAAAGCACCGCCAAGCAGTAGGCTGTAAAACATAGGTATAAAGATAGCTGGGATAGTTACGTATATAGATTGTGTATAGTAGAACGGGTAGATTTTCACGAATCGATGTCTCGTAATGGGATAAATAACACTGACACAGAAGTGCTTTATATTATTTAGGTTATCTGATAATGTAGCAGTAGCTTTTATATTCGTTTTCAAAGATACGCTATCAAACTATGGTGTTTACAAATTCAATAAATGTACTATTGTATATAGATATATAAACATATTTTTAATGTTAGTTAAAATCAATTTACCTTTATTTTATAAAATATTTTAAGAACCCAATTTAGTTTCAGAATTTGATCTAACATTGTAGCTTGGCCAACAGCGAAATAGGTTTATACAATAAAGTTTAAGCATTAAAAACGTAGACCACGAAGTTATAGATTTGTTAAGGTGCTAAAAATTATCTGAGAATTTACTGTCTCTTGGTAATTATAAATTTATATCGAATTTAAAGACGGAAAATCCAATAACATTTGCAAAAACAATGAAGTTCAGTTTTTAAAACTAAAATTATGTGAGTCATGAAGTTAATTTCAGCATTGGCGAAAATTTTCACGAAACAATGATGAGTTGCAAGTTTTCATAGTGGAGGTCAAAATACATTCTGAGCCATCAAATCAATAGAGTAGTAGTATTTTTTTATAGTGGTCGAGCCACGCTGCAGACGAATAGTTTGTCAAGAATGGTATAATAATATTTGTCTGTAGCATGAATTGGCCGGTTCGCCCGGGGAAGAACCGCACTACCGCAGAAAACCGGCGTCTGAGTGGTAGCTTACATACCGCGTTTCGTGCGGTGAGCGGCTTAGTTCCGGAGGCCCAACACCTTCCTCCTCCCCCTCCCACTCCCATAGTGACAATTTCCTTAAAGGTCGGCAACGCTTCTGCACTGCCTTTGGCGCTACAGATGTCGATAACCGGTGTTGATTGCTTTCCATCAGGTGACACGCCTGCTCGTTTACCTTCTTACCCCATAAAAAAGAGGAACTTAAATCAACATAGTAGTAGGAGTGTAAATAGTTTTTTATAATAATAATTAAAGATAAAAAGAAGTTAATGTATTTAAATTAGAAGCTTATTCGGAAATCTATATGTTATCATATATTTTTATATTACGTACTTTTAGGGTTTTGTTTTGCGACATTATCCTTAAGGATAATGTCGCAAAACAAACCTTTAAAGGTTTTTATGTTTCAATAGATTTGAAAACCTATCCTAAAATGAGAAAATTCAGAAAATATTGTGGAATATCTCAGGATTTTATATAAACCCTAAAGTTAAAATAAATAGGTACTCAAAATAATATTTATAAACAGTTTTATAACAATATTTCGTTTACTAATATAAATACGAGTATATTACGATAGCTTATATACGTTTTAATAATATAATATCCAAGACTAATAAGACAAATGTAAATAAAAATTTTAGTATATAATAATAATTTTAATAATATTTGATTAACAAAACAGGGATGATCTTTATTGCCATTCAACCGAAAGATAATTAACGGGTCAACTTAAATTAAGATTTTCATAATCTACTCTTTTTATAGTTCGGTGTATAAGTCTAATAAAGACTACAAAGAAGAGAAAAAATGATTTTTTTTAATGATAGTATTCTATTATTATAAAATATCAAGGCATGAAATGCTGATTTGCTCATTAGTTTTTAGATTGAAGTAAAATAAGAAAACAAATTAGTAAAAAGATAATGCTAAAAAGAAGTGCTATGTAGTAAAGTCCTTTGAGAGAGGTCAATGTCCATTAAACGTTCCTGCTCATGCAGGAACAACGTTTAATGGATATTGCATGGTGTTGCAGATGACTATGGGTGGCGTTCATTGCTTTCCATCAGGTGATACGCTTGCTCGTTTGCCTCCCTATCCCATAAAAATCACACATAGGTACATAAGTATACACACACACCCACGCACATATACACTCGGGTGAAAAGAGAACTAAGCAGCCACATTGAAACTATTATATAGTTATGTTTACGTACGAGTGTACGTAAACATAACTATGTGTCTGCTTAGTACTCTTTTCACCGTCTTAGTTAAACTTAATATTTTATATAAATTTTGTTCTATGGGGAGAAAATGAAGATTGATTATTAAAATGACATTATATATTTTGGGTCGGAAGGTCCCGTGACTGATAATAGTTTTTGCATGGATGTTATAATTAATAGCTTACCTATTCTATGTATATCTTTTGAATTTATTAGTGACTGGGTATTTTTGTACTTTACACTAAGTTTGCACCCTACTTGTTTTACGCTTAGAATCAATGTCCTTCCTACTTTTAATCGAATTGAGCTCAAGCTTGTAAAAGTTAGGTTATTTAGATAACCAATGTTGTATCGCTTTCAACTTTAATTACTTGAAAACGCTATTCATCGTTACTCATTTAGTACGGTATGAATTGTTTGAAACTCACAATAATCGTTATTAACTAATTTAACACATTTGTTCGTATTGCACGTGTAGGGTAGTAATGAAGCCTTGTATCGATCCTTGGTGTCCACATATCAAGTGACGTTGGGTTTCGAAGTCATTTGGAAGATAAGTGTAAAGAAAACGAGAACATAGTGTCTTCCCCTTAATAGAGATTATAAGAAAAGTGTTAATGGACACATTCTTAATTATACTCTATTTAACAAGTTAAGTTAAAAATAAATAACTCATTAGCCCATAGCTAGATTGTAATTTTAATTAGAAAATCTGCAATAGTAGAGTAATTATTACAAAAAAGAAAAATTTGGAAGATATCTGACATCCCTCCGCAATGCTAGAGAATCATGCTGTTGGGTGAGATCCTGGTCATCGACGACTCAAACCGCACGGCATTGTATACTGTCAAAAGGAAGAAGCTGATATTGGGATGCCCCGGCCGAAAAATGGGAACAGAGGCCACCGTGGCCTGCCTCTAAGACAGTACATCACGCCGGCCCATCGCTTCCAACTTTATTCGGCCGCATATGAAATACTGTTCCCATTTTTCGGCCGGGGCATCCCAATATCAGCTTCTTCCTTTGGACAGTATACAATGCCGTGCGGTTTGAGTCGTCGATGACCAGAATCTCACCCAACAGCATGATTCTCTAGCATTGCGGAGGGATGTCAGATATCTCAGCATCTTTTATCGCTTTAATTGGAAGTGCTCCGAGGACCTGTTTAGAATAATTCGTGTCGCTGAATTGTATTATACTACTGCACAACTTGCCAAAAAGAAAAGTTTCATCCTCACTACACAGAATAAAGTCAAGAACTAATAAATTTGCCCTAGGCACGGATTGACAGTAAATTGGATTATGGATAGCTTTATTTTAGGGTTGTTATAGTAAAGTTAACTGTATACATTAGCTATATATTTTGATTAAAAGTAATTTAGGCCTTCTTCATTTTTTTTGTTGGGTAGGAATGGGTTTGGGTTTCCGGAACTCCATCGCTCACTGGACGAAGCGCGGTAGCTAATCTACCACTTAGACTCATACAATCTATCATGTTGCTTTCTGCAAACTAATTTACTTAAATTCGCTTTTTCATCTATCTATACTTTGTGCCTTGTGTGTTAAAGGTCATAAATCATTTCTGTTTGTAAGTAACACCATTTTTTAAGTTATAACAAAATTGTGTTACTTACAAACAAAACAAACCTTTTATAATTTTGTGTAATTTTCAATTCATAAGTGAATTTCGTGCGTAAGTTATATATTACTTAACAGTACATATTATTGGTGTCTTGGAATCACAAATGTCGCAACACATAGTAAAATTATGATAAAAACATGCCTGCATTAATATTCTCAATCTAGTGAAATACTAGAACCTGGCTGGCGATACACCTTTTGATTTTATAAAAATAAGAGTTGTGACCACCCATAGTTGTTCTAGCGTGTCACATTTGTTGATTCTAACGCCCGTGGGTTTTACTAGCCGTCAACGTATTACGATAATTTTTTTTCAATATTAGTTGTCATTTTAAAAGTAAAGATTGACCAAACAAAGTAAAACTTGTATTTATTATATATAATATATTTTTATTAAAAATAACATTATTTGTAGAGTAATTAACTTCACAATATCATAATAAATTTCAAGAAAAACTAACTTTACACAATTATTATTTATTTTCAACGTCATAATTGTTTTCCATATAGTAAGAGTACTAGTAATTATTTTATTAACTATATGAGATTAAACCTCTCTCCTTTAATTTTATTTAACATGTAAGATAAAATGTATATTTGACATTTACACGAATTTATTCAACATTTACACAGTGTAAGCAAGCTCGGAAATAAAATTAGTTGTTTACATATGTATATAATAAAAAAAAATCACAAAATATAATGTCTTAAATTTATAATAAGTTTCAAATTATCGTGTAATGTATTTTTTAAATAATTATCAATTTTTTCGATTAATGTAGCATTGGCCAAATACGGGACGTTTATCGAATATTTGAGACAACGAGAAGAAAAAGTAGATCTTTAGTTCGAGGACCGACTTTGAGTGAAATCCATAGATCGTTTGGAGCCGATGGGGAAGTGAGAAAGATCAATCTCATCCATGGGGTAGTCGGGTCTGTATCTCTTCTTGTCAAAATTAGATCTGAAAAGAAGCATAAATATAAGATTTTGTAAATGAAATCCTTCTCCATCCATATGCTTCCCCAAAATTGTAACAACCGATATGATTTCTTGGTTACATGAATCCAGTTTCTGCTTGTAGCTTTGCTCTTTTTACTCGGGGGGGCGGGGGGGGGGGGGCGGAAGATACACATTACGTTTGTCGCGACGCAGTCTCCATTCCAGCACTCGTCTACACCAACGGTTTTCAGCTCTCCGATTCAATTCCCACTTTAGTTTGTCAACTTCAGAGCGATGATGGTGACTATAGTTCTTTGGTAGATTTCTTCTTTTTGAATTATATCCACCAGAGAAAGTTCGAGTAAAGCCAATTTCATAACTCCTTGAACTCTTAGCATATGAAGTAGATACTCTCAATGTCCATTTTTTGGCATCATAGGAGAGGGCAGGTAGCACAGACATTGGTCCAGGAGATTGATTCATTTTTAATTTTGAAACGAAAAAAAATTATTCTAAGTATGTAAACAATGCATCTTACACTGGCGAGTCAAGGTAATTAGATCCATAGAGGTGGTAGAACCGCTTGATAGCATAAGGGAAGGGCATGGAGGTCTGGTCGATCTCGTCAAAATTTCGCTTCTTCACAAATGTATCCAGGTTGGACCTAAAGGAAAAGATTTAACATCCACAATGAATTGTTCATTTTTTTCCATGTTCTATATATAAGTTTTCGACTTCACTTGGCATTCAGCTTGCATTAATTATAAACTTTACGGATTAATTTCCTAATTAATATGTATGTATTTTAATAATAACAGGACGAATAAAGATAACTCATTTTAAAAATGGAAAATTTGTAGTTTAAAAATGTAACATCTAAAAAAGTTTTTTAAATTTACTTCTCTGTATTAAAAATACAAAAGTTAAGAGCTTCGAAAAAGAAAAGCCCTTTGTTGTTGAGTTTTTATGCAATGTTTAATAATATTTTCATTCTTTTAATGTAATATTTATTAAGAACTGAAAAAGGTTTCGTATAGATTAATGCGCAAAATTGTTACGTATAAATAAATTGTTACCTTATTTTAACATTCAAATAAAAAATTTGTCATGATTAAAGTCTCTGATTAACACTTAATGAAAATTGACTTATTGTATTTTAAAATATTTTTGTCATTAAAACAGTTCAGCCAACTGGTGATGATTTATTGGTGATGATTGATTTTAATATTAATCAAATACTATTACGTTATTACTAGTTTGAGTAAATTTGAAAAAGCCTAATTACTAAAATCATTCAAATAGCTACATTTATTGGTATGTACCCAATTTTTATTAAATCTATGTAGTCTAAGCTACAGGTTATTACAATTTCTTTTGTCTTTTTGTCTATGTTTAAAGAAACTTCGTTACAAAACAATACACAGAATTATGTTTTTAACGAAGTAAAACTTACTTTTGAAAATTGAAATAGAATATTTAATGGCTCAGAAATCAGGAATTTGAGTTTGGATTTATAGTTATTATAAATAAGAGAGATAAAGAATAGCCTTAACTCATAAGTTAATTTCATATAGCTTATGTACCAGTCTGCGTAATTATAGGTGATAATGTTTAAATACTGGAGCAGTAGAATCTTTCACTTACCGGTCGATTTCATCAAAATTACGCTTGGGGAAGCCGTCTGCGTAATATCCGCTGTACTCGATAGGCGTTACTATTGGCCACATGTCTCGCTTTCCATTGCCAAACGAACTGTGTAAAGTAATTAATTTTAATTTTTGTACATTGATATAAGTTACTAACTGAATACTAACAGTATAGTATTGTGTTAGGTTATGATAAAATAAGAGCGACAAACGGATCTAGGTTTTAATAAAAATAGTTATATATAAATAAAATAAAAGTACACAAATTCACTTGCTCTATGATCATAGATAAATATGATATTTCTGTATACCCGACATTATTCAGAAGACATGTGTATATTGCAAATGTTACGCGTAAGACAAAAAACGTTAATAAAAAATATAATGTTGTGCTTTATCGTCGCTCTGTATCGATGAGTACGCTACTTACACTATTTTGCCCGAGCACATTTTCAAGTCTAACAGGTACCTACATATATCCAATTATATAAAATAAAATTAAATATCAATCATGGTACTGCCTACAGTATGAATGGTCTAGTTCAACCAAGTAAACCAACCCTTATAGAATATATATGATAGAATGCATGTTTGGCAGATAGTTTAAATGTAACGAATGAGTATAAACACGTTTCATTTTCTGTTTGTATCTAATCTGGGGTTAAATGTAACGTATGCGACCATTTCTACATTAAGTATTGTAGATAAATTAGACCTTTGAAAGCCCTAAGGAGATTTTTATGTGTAAATTATACTGTAATATAAAATTCACAAATTTAATGTGCCCGTACATATTAATTAAGGTATGAATAATTTGAAGTTCCTAGTACACTCAATTATACCATTATAAAAATGTGAATATTCAGAGATTTCCGGCGGCAGCGCATTTATGACGTATCCGGAGTTGTGGATATCTATGGGCGGCGGTCACTTATTAGCAGGTTACCCGCATGCTCGTTTGCAGCTATAAAAAATGTTTCTATTCACAATTTATAAAGGCATAATTAAAGGATTATATTAATAGTTATAAGAATATATGTCACAATTAAATACATTTCTTATATGTTATATTATGTGTTATAATATTTCTTTACTATGCCCTTTTTTAAATATATAAGTAAATATATTATTTTTATATATAAGTATATTTAATTGTATAAACTTTGATGAATTTTAAAGTAAAACTTTCTATTGTCCAAACTTTTTTTATATTATACAAAGAAATTCTGATCGATCTAAAAACATTATCTTAAGATCTTGAACAACGCTTTCAGTGGATTTTTGACAATGTTTGAGAATTTACTCTACTCTACGAGTAACGCTATACAACCAAAAATATGTTTTTTTCTTCTATTTAGTATAATGTAGTTATGTATATAAAAATTTCGATTCAATGAGATAGTAAAAACAATGAATCAAATATAATATATATATATTATAAGAGATTATAAAATAACTGTACCTGTCAAAGCGTCTTCCTGCGAGATATGGTATGAACCCCGAACGTCTGGATTCGCGCACCTCACGAATTAAGTTGCCGCCACCGAGAGGGTCTAGGTTCCGTGTCTTGTGACCTGATTCATACGCCATCAAATATAGGTAATAAAAGTGAATAGTAACAAAACAAATTTAAGTCAATATGCTTTTCTTACCTTCAAAAGAAAAAAATTGTTTCGTATTATATTTTCCTCATAATAGTTTTTCGTATAAATAATATGTATGTATGTACATATATAAAATTATATATTTAAATTTTGTAATGACACTGACTTAATATAACAAATATAATGTATAATCAAAGATGGACAGTATGGAGAAGACAGGAATTATAGAAGTTTAATAAAAAGACGATGATTGTTTGTATTCAGCAAGATATTTAATTTTAAAATAGTCACCGATACCGTATTATAAGCTAACGACTAGACATTTGATTTATCTTATATCACAATCTATACGTTATTCGATAATTAATCCCGATTTTTATGACACGCAAAAAGAGAAATATTTCATCATTTTTAAACAAAGTTTCCACCGCCAAGGGAATCCAATTCTCGAACAAAGTTACTTCCGCCAAGAGGGTCCAAGTTTCGAACGAAATTTCCACCACCCAATGAATCTAAATTCCTTCTAACAAGATTCGGTCCTCCAATCTGATCTAGGTTCCTTTTCATAAAATTGCTACCACCTAAAGAATCAAGGTTTCTTACAAAATTCCCTCCACCAAGAGAGTCCAAATTGCGAACAAAGTTGCTGCCTCCCAAGGGATCGACAAATCGGCTATGCAAGTTGTGTGCTACAACATCTCTTCCAAGCTGATTTGATCCACTAATTTCATTCAAATTTTTGCCCACGCTTCTGCCTAGTAAAGTGGATCCGCCAAAGCTATTAACATTTTGATCTCCATAACCATAGCCTTTTCTTTCTCCGATTCCGTTCAGATGTCTTCCAAACAAAGTGCTGCCGCTGATACCATTTACATTTCTTTGGTCATATCTGTTATTATTTTGTAAAATATATTTTACAAAGTTTTCAAGCTCTTCCCTTTGTCTGTAATCTGCAACAATTGCATTAAATATTAGTGTAGTTAATGAAAGTTTGTATAGAATATATATAGAGAGATATTTTTATATATAAATAGAGTGAAAAATACTTACCAGAGAAACTGAAGAAAGTGGTGCACAGAATAGGAGTTGTGATTTATCGTCGTGCGAAGACAAACTTTGTGAATAGTGCGAATCCATCACCACATGTGACACAACACAAGAATGCAATTAATCAAGCTATGTGCAATTTCAATACAAACATACTATTACCCTTATAGATGTTAAGTGAAAGTGCGAGAAAATGGTAAATATTAGCAAAGGGTTTGTTTCTGTGAAATCAATCATTTTCAAAACTGCGAAGGTGTGTTTGTAAGTTAGGAACGTGCCAGGGGGTGTTCATCGTTTATTACCAAGTGCAAATTGGTGGTAGTAATCAAATACGCGTGTGGTTTAATATTTTGTGTATTCTTACCATTTGTATCGAAGCGGTCTCCTGAGTTACGATCGTTGACGCCTCCATCTTGATCCTGTATAAACAAAATTATGATTATTTTGTTCGTTATTTTATTACTACACACCTAAAACTCGCCAGAATAATACCAGCTTATTTTATGTTCCCGGTTCTAAAGATTGATGTGATGAAGATGTCGATATGAAATTCTTGAATACAAAAATAGGCCATAACCATAAAGCCAATCTGATGACTGATGATTGATTGTATTACACACAACTATGTTTGTCTGTTACTCTGATGTCATCACCTCCCCAGTGTGGTGACAATTTTTAATCCTTTCATCTATGTCAATAACGAAAAAGATTTCATATATGACTAAGATCATAATCATGCATACCTACTAAAAGTGGAATGCAAGATGCATTTGTCAAAACCTCTTTAAGGAAGTCTAAAGAAGAAAGTAAACTATCGAATAGCTTATACGTGCCGTCCATTAATTCAATGTTATTTACTAAATTTTGAGTATATGCAAATTTATTTATTTTCCTCAAAGGACATTACATTCCTTGCTGTAAAAGAATAAACTTAAAATTCAGCAGATCCCATCCACATGCAACTTTATAAAGATAAAGTTAAAATTTCAACATTAAAAATAATATAAGCTTTGCTTAGATTGATATTAACCATGCATCCGATCATATCTATATGAATATTTTGACTACTAATTTTTTGAATCTGTTTAGTTATTTAACTGATTGTTATATACATATATTTATAGTAAAACGATCATAATTATTTCACATTGAAAAAAAATCAGAGTTGCATAAAAGAAATGTAAAGCCTTTAAAGCTCCAGCGCTTTATTTAAACATAATATGATATTTCTTAGTCTTATAACGTCGTGTCTGCCCTATACCCTAACAGGACTTAGGACTCAGAGAGAAAGAGAGAGAGAGAGAGATGATATTTCTCCCCATTTTGGTTTCATTCTCGGTGAAAAATTCAGTTACCAATTTCTATGATTACGTATTTGATTGGGAGCTTAAGTTCTTAATGCATTTTGCTTGGCTGGTCGAGGCCGTCCGTTTTCAGAATTAATTTTTAACAAGTTAATTAATATTCAGTTACTTTATAAGCTTCTACGAATAAATGACGGACAAGAAATATAAGTAAATAAGCTCAGCAAAGACCGCGGTATCAACTTCTTAAAAAGCACTCAAAATATAATTCCTATAAATGCAATTCGTATTTGTTATATCGTTTGTATTTGTTTGTGTTTGTATTTTCTCCACAAAACAGTGTAAATATGTAAATAGAAATAATGAAACAATGTAATAAACATTTGTTTTATGGTATTGCATAATCGGTTCAATGTGACATCTAGGTACAATAATTGTTATTTAAAATAGATGTTTGATAATCACATTCAGATATGTGATTATCAAACATCTATTTTAAATATATTATCAGCTGATATTCCACTATTTGCATGTAAAGAAATTAACTAGGTACATATAAAGAAAAAATATGTTTGTTTTACATATACTAATTTTATACTAATACTTTATATTTACCCAGTATTTTTCAAATTATTATCTATTGTATACTTAGAAATGCGTATATGCCATGAAATTGAGGTTTTGTTATTTCTTTGCAATTTGAATGTGTAAAATTATATAGTCTTACTATATAATTTTACACATTCCATTTTTTTAAAAAAATATCCTTGTCACAGAATAATAATGAAAAAACAATTCACATATACGTATAACGTGAAGTAGCTGTAAGATATAAATCGTATTACACTATGTTCATTTATCTACCAAGAAGAAACATTAAAGGAAGCTAAACTTATCCAGAATCGGATATTACTCAAATGCTTATATGTGTAAAGGCTCCTTATCCTACTTCTCTCTTTAAAAAATTCAAAGAATATGTATACTTCTATAGAGATAATCTATAAACTATTCTCTTGGATTATAATCTGGAATATAGTTTACAAAATATCTGATAGAAAATAAATTGAGTAAAAATATCTGATAGACCAGGGATGAGCAACACGCGGCCCGTGGTTTATGCGGCCCGCCAAGCATTTCTAAAATTGAATTTTTTTATCGACTTTCTCCCATCAATATATTGTTATAAAATTAATTATAATAAAATGGTAGTACATACTAAACCGAAACAAATTATTAATAAGTGTTACTTTATGTGCGGCCCGGCAAAAAAATTTAAAATTTAAATTAGCCCGTTGATTAAAAAGGTTGCTCACCCCTGTGATAGACTAAATAAATAGCACTCTTTTACTAACAGAGATTAGAACAGATATATTTTTAATGTAGGTACCTGATGTGGGTCGGCACTACAACACACAAGCAATGCAGCTACGGCTACTGCGATCGTACTCCCGGCTCGCATCATTGCTCCTGAGGAAAAGTTAGATACCTTATTATATAGTTCATGCCAGTGTTTTTCAAAGTGTGCGCTGCGGCGCCCTGGTGCGCAGTAGAGAGCAAAAAGGAAGCCGTAAGGCGTGATAAATAGCTATTCGAACTTCGACTTGATATTTTTAACGCGGTGTGATTTTCTTAATAGGAAGTTGCATCATTTACAAAAACAAAAAGAACGTGTTGACATAACAAGTCTCAGTACCTGGTAAAGCACTGTAGCAATTTTAATTTTATTTCCTATTTTTTTTAAATAATAAATATATTCTTGTGTCTCAATAAAACTCAGGTTCATATTGTGGTTGTTTTAATTTCTGTGCCAATTTACCTGATATAAGCATGTGTTATTGCGACTAGTTAGGGCGCCGAAACAAAATTCTGAATTTTTTGTGCGCCGTTGACTGAAAAAGTTTGGGAACCCCTGGTTTAAGCAGAAATAGCAATCTGATGTCGTGAGTGATCTTTCATTGGACTATGGACGTGAACGATTTCTAAGCACAATCATTATTAATTTAGATAGAATGTCCAATAAGAATTGTAGTAATATTATAATCATTGCTAGTCTTTGTTTTAAAATAATAATTTTGACTCAAATTCGTACGACATGGATACTGTTCATCTTGAAAGTGCATAAAGACACGTTGACGACATGAAGTAGGTTATCGGAGTAAAACAGCTTAACTTTAAGTTTTCAAATTTTTACCATATAAAGGTATAATTTTATTATCACACCTCTATGCCTGGGGAGTATATAGAAATGCTTTCACTATTCAAAACTCAAATGCTTTCGAGCCACGGCAAATGATTATGTTTTCCAGTTTTTAAATACTCTATACCTAACCTTAAAGCAGGTAAGTTATAACGAAAAATTAATTTGCCCTTTGGTTCCTCGCTTGACTTGCCTAGCTTAGAATAAGGTCGTTCATAATTAGAAATTTAATAAATATATTTTTTAACTTTAAATGAACTTTTACTAAGAAATCTATGTTTAAATTATCTCGTTACATTTTCTATAAATAATTATAAAAAATCTCATGTTTTTAACCATTTAAATGACAGTTGTTTATACATATTGGTTTTGTAACACAGTATATATTTAACTCCTTGCTGGACCTCCTCAATTTCGGGGAAACGGATATTAACCTGCCACGCTTGTCTCAGGCGCATTGGCGGAGAACCCAGACTAGGAAAAAATAACGGAATGGAACCTGCGACCTATTTTTTTAGAAGCGATAATTTTGCTACTTAGCCAATTAGGTTGTCGTTTATATTATTTATATGATGGACATTTTAAATTTAGTTCATAAGTCTACTACTTACAATAATAAAAAAACACGTGGAATTAACGTCCTCGGGATGCCATAAAAACAGTAATTTCATATCTATCAATTTGAATAATTGGGGTTAAATTTCCTGTGCGAAATAAGTTACGGCCTTTTGTCACGCTAAATAATAAGCTTCTTTAAAAAATTCACATGGTATGCTGCACTAATTAATTAACATTCGATTAATCAATTTTTGAATGATCACTCGGTTAGGTTGAAATAATATTTATAACCTTAACTTCAGTAAGTTTAGGATGTTACTCGTAATAACACAATAAGATATTTTTTTCGAGCACTAGTGCCCTAAGTTTGTATTTTCACCAAAGAAGTGGAATAGAAGATTTGAACAAGTCCGATTAGATGTGGCATTTCAATTATTATATTCACTCTCATATTTGATGTAGGTAAGGACAAAAAGAAATCTCAATCTAGAAGAACTGCGTTTAACTATGTTGTATATAATTTTCATTTATGACAGAACTTAATATTAATAATATTATATTTTTAGGGTAGACAAGGGATTGAAATTTGTAACTTCTATTATAGTTGTCTGCTTATCTTAGACACAATTTTTAAATTCTCCTTCAATTGTATCAAAATTTCACTTTGTTGGGTGAAAGACAGTTTTAAGCACATATTGTCTTCGGTATTTACGCAAACGCACAAATTAAACTCTTAAAAATTAAACTCAGTAACAATTCTTGTAACCGATTCGGTGGAATAACGTAATTAAAAAGAACGTATTAACAATGTTCACGTAGAGGATACGAATAATGTGTAAAACGAAGTGTTTCATTACATCAAAAGGAGACGATGTCTTTTACATAATCACTAGTTCGATATTGAATTACGGTCGCGTTGGAATAAAATAATTGAAACTGTCGTAACTGCGTGTCGAGCATTCAAATTATGTTACGTGTCTGTCGTCTGTTAGTATGATGCGATGTTATGGAAATAATAGTAGTAAAACCATACATGAATGGGCGGATTCGATCGGGGAAGTACTGTGGTACTGTGAGGGTGTGCCCTCACAGAATATCGGCGTTAACTGGTAACATTCTTCTGCGTTACCATGTTTCGTACGATGAGTGTAGAGAGTCAGAGGCCGAATCCTTTTCTCCTGCATTTACTTCCTTCTGTGCAATTAATATCGCAGATGTTCAAGGGTGGCGGTGATTATTCGTGGAGAGGATCCGCTTGCTCGTTTGCCTACTTGGGTATAAATATTTAAAAGTATGAGTGAAAGAATATATAATGTATATATATATTACATATGTAAATTTTTTTGGTTTATTCCTAACATTCAATATAGTATATAGTATTAATGTTTCAATTTTTTTGAGAATGCATATAATTTTCATTTGACACAAAACACAGATTCATGTGTTCATTAGTAGTATAGTTTGTATTTAGATCAAGTTTGTCCCTTTGCGTTGTTATCGCATTGTAAGTTGGTTTCGCGACGCATGGAAAACTAATTTGGAGTAGGTAATCATGTTTGAGATTTTTAAATATCATATAAAAAAAATATACACAAAGTATTCAGATTAGTATTAATTTATAAGAGAACGTAATGGCTTTGTGTCTGGAGGCGGAATAATTATAAAAGGACACAATAACACGCTCTGTTTCAATCGAATATGAGTCTTTGCAAAAAAAGAGACGATTGCTAATTCAGTGAGCGCACGCAAAGACAGAGAGACTTCGCGATTAAGCGTACATTTATTTAACTTTTATGATGTTATTTGTTAAGCTTTCGGATTAAAGTATGAAGCAAAACTGCTATCATTTCTTTATTTATATAGGGATAGAATGAAAAATATTTACAATTAAAGAAATAAAAGACAATATTTATATAAGTTTGTTTCAAAAGACACTTCTACACTTTGAATTTTGCATTAATTTGTTAAGTATAAGTACACAGAACTCCGTAATAAAGAGAAATAAAGTGAAGAAAGCAGTAAGCTTAGTTGTTAAGGATCGGGAATATTATTTAAGGTCGCGAGTACCCTTCATTGGAATACAGATGTTAAACATTTCGTAGAACAAGCATTTATATAATACTTTGGAATGGTTAACAAGAATTCTAGTAATGTTTGTATGTATGTACGTCCACGAATTAGGGTCATAGTCCCACGTGGACCATATTCCGTATCTTTTTTTAATATATTACCTTCCCAGCAGTAGCACACATATATGTGCGTTGTTACCTTACGGTACTTGAACTAACAACGTTAATAATTTTTTGACTGTAAACCATTTAATCACTTTATTATACTGTATGGAAAAGTTAATTTTCTACAAGAGAATTATGTATCATGAAGCACAAGAAGTTGCAATGCAAGACTATAATAAAATTTACATAATATGACTAAACTCAAAGTGTTGTAATTGTTAAGACACAATAGAAATGTGTTTATACATATAGCGACATTTTTCGTTATGGAGAAATTACGTAACACTACAAATATTTATGAGGTGTTCTACAGGTTCTTTAATTTTTTGTAAATAAGATATGGGTTGATGAGCTAGAAATGATATAAGGATATTTAATGAACGACTTAAGACACGCATAATAAATAACATTCTTGTCTGTCACTGCTCTGATTAATATCTACATATATTAATTTATATACTAATTACAACTACATTCAATGCTAATTCGGTTTGCTTTTATTTTTAAGGAAAAGTACGAACAAAAATATTTATATATATAAAGCACGTTTTTCATTAATATTGCGTTCTATACAATTTAAGATAAAATGCATTTTCCACTAACCGGTGAATAAAATTTTACCCTCGATTTTATAAGAAGCTTTCGTAGAAATTTTTCTATATCCAAGGTGAATTACTCCGAAGATAACTGCGCTACATGTTGTTGACAGGTACGATTCTAGAGAATACTTGCGAGCTACTTTTACAAGCAATATAATGTTCCGGTCTTTTTATTTCAAATACAATAAGATTCACAATTACTTCATTTACCATTTGTGGTCGATTACCGGTGATTATGTTTTTCACATGTTTTACTTCATAAAACCCAAAAGAAGTTAAACAATGAAACCGAAAAGAAGTTTACTACTTTACTTGTGTGAAATGAATAAAATCTGCTGTATTAATAATATTATTATTTTCATGAAAAAACAAATAAACATAAAATGAAATTCTCTAATATTAGGTCTTGTATGTATTTACTATTATATTAGTAGGTAAAAAATACGATTCACCTAATATTTTTAATTTTAGCTGTATTTAAATTAGGATATTATTTACAGAGTATGTCATAATCATTGCATCGCATTCAATTAATTGAATCTTTTACCCGTAAGCAAGTATTGAAAAAAGATTCCAGAACTCTCCTATTTATATTCCAGAAATTATATATATCTATAATAGTAAACTTAAGTACTCCCTAAAATAAGCTATTAAAATTTGTTTTAAAAAGATTTGTATGTGTTGACTTATCAAAATATTTTTTAGTGTCAGTCATTGGTAGAAGTAGACAGTGTAAAATAATAAAATAAAAATTTAAGTTATACTTTGAGCGTTTTCTGTCTTAACGGGTTATAAACAGGCTTTAATTTTTTTGATAAGTAAATGTGGTGAATATTCAGTTAATCTCCTTTTTCAGTGCCCTTCCGACTAGGGAAGGTTGGCAGCCAATGTAGTATAACTATTTCTTCCTTTAGCGAGTAGAAATTGTGCAGCAGCATTTACTATCACAGTCAACTCGTAACGTTTTATATATATTATAATATATAACTAAAACTTCGTCATATCTCAGTAATTAATACAAATAAATAAAATTGAAGCATCTATTTGTACATTCGAAAGGCTTAGGAACTTAGGAACTTAGGAATTGCTATTTCCTCAGTTCGTTTACTTATTTTCACGTCACCAAAAGGAATAACACCCTTTAAGTTCACATTTATGCTTTTATCTGTTTTAGAAATACGTATAGATAAAAAATATCTGAAACGTAATACCCTAGAGACAGTGATATGGGCTACTTAATATTCTACAAACATTTAAATTTATGAGACAAAAACTTTTAAAATTAAAGTGTCAATAAATATAACTAAAAATATATACTATAATGTTTTTGGAATGTCATAGAGACTTCAAAGCGTTTGAAATATTTACGAATAGATACATACATATGTACGTTTAGTTTGTTTCATTTCCATGTTTTAAATATATATTACTATGTTTTATATTACTTTTATTATGATCATTTGTGCCTTTACAATTTGAAGAGACAATAGAATGTGGTTAAATATACTATAAAATCGTAGTTTTGATCCCACAAGTTGGGTTGTGACGAACTGTTGTAGCCGAAACATTTTTAACTGAGCGAAAATGATTAATAATACTTTAATATTTTGAACATAAAATATTTGATTTGCTAGTCCTTTTTTATTTAATTCATTATACATGGTTATAAAGTTATTACGGTTAAATAAAATAAAAAAGTACGCATTGAAAGATATAACAAACTTCTTATAACTTAACAAAAAAAAAATCAAAATATGTATTTTATATTTAGTTATTACTTTTTTGATATTTTCTTTGTAGAAAAGGAATATCGTTTATGGAAATAAAAACTATCTCATCTTTTTTATGTATTTATTTATTTTTTATTTAATACCTTATTGTACACAAAACACAACATATAAGAATTAAAAGGAAAGAAGATGTACAAGGGCGAGCTTAACTCAAAATTGAGTTATGTAATTAAAAGTTTATAAATAAAAAAAAAATTATGTAATTATTTAAAAAAAGTCATAAAAAAATAAAACCGGAAGAGAACTTCATTTCCGAATTATAGTAACTGGCATTATCTAAAAAATAATAGAATGTTACACGAGAATTTTTTTCAAGCTGAAGGAGGGGGCCAATGCCATAAAGATATCGTTCAATTCTCTCAAACGTCAAGGTTCATAGAAATGTTACACGTGCAAGTAGATAATAACAGTTGATTACCGGTAATTTTTCTCTCTAAAAATATCTTTCTATGATAAGGATCATTCGAAGAAAATTTTGTTATTTCAATTTTATTTATAGATACACATGCCTAATGCAACGCAAGAATATGCAAAAAAAGATTTTTTTTAAATATAATCATTTAATCAATTTATATTTTTATATTTAATTTTTTGATTTGACGGATGATTCTACGGTTTTAAATTGAAAACAGTATTGTTCTTATTCCTATAACTTTTTTAATTACAATATTATTATATTTTGTGTATTATCTATCTCTTTCGCTACTTTCAAATAAAGAAATATATTTTACGCCATAATTTTAAAATTATCCTATGAAAGTATAACTTGACATTCGAATCCTGACTCTAATG
The DNA here is from genome assembly GCA_031353405.1 of Baronia brevicornis. Taxonomy (NCBI): domain Eukaryota; kingdom Metazoa; phylum Arthropoda; class Insecta; order Lepidoptera; family Papilionidae; genus Baronia; species Baronia brevicornis. Next base: position 33,312 of record JASFAT010002928.1, on the reverse strand, counting down.
ATAATTAGGTTACGTTTGGCGTGATGCCAAATGACATAAATATATTAATTTTACCATCGCATTATACGTTATGATGCTGACTACATAACGAAGTTATTAAGAACAACACAAACAAATGATTTTAGAGTTAGTTCTGACGAAAATAAATAATACTATATAATACTGCAGTGAAATTATTGTAGATAGGATTAGATTTAGGTTATAAGTATAGAATAACGTAAAATATATCATGTTCCTAGTTCAATTAAAACGTTTAAGTTCATAAATTTTTTTCAATTAACATGAGACTTATAATATAAAAGTCATTTTTATGTAAAATATATATAATTACAAATACTATTTTATAAAAGTAAGATAAATCTTTTTTTTTATAAAAATTACGTGATTGCATAATTTAAATAAATTAAATTAGTCAGTAATAGAGTCATTACATACGTTTTTAAATGATATGTGGATGAACTAGGACTACACCCTAAATTAAAATTTTAAAATTATTTTTTATTAGTTTTAAATTTTAACATAAAAGTTACAAGAAATACTTAAATAAAAAGGAGAAAAATAATAAAATTTAATGGAACATTAACTGACGTACTCACCTGTTGAAATATGCCTGAGGGTTGGGCGGTTGTATTGCCGCTGGTTGTGCTGCGTTGTGCCGCTGAAATCCTCGCCGTCGGCTTTTATATCCGGCGAGTTGGGCGGGCGGCCCGCCCTCCGCCTTATTATCTCACTATGCATCTAGCTTTGTTTAAAAATATAGCCTTATTTTTTTTATGAAATTAATAGTTTAATTCATATGTATAATTTTAATCATTTAAATTTAGTATTTTGTTCTTTTGAAATTTATTGCTCTTAATTATCTTATTGAAGATAATCTAAGATATCCTAAAAATTTTTCCATATTTTTCAAATCGTCCAATACGGAAACACGCCACCGCATACGATCTTGTGATGTGGCCAGTTGTAAGCGAGAAGCTCGTTCAAATCCGCAATCTCTGCTTGGTAGTTACATGTACGGCATGATCTTTGCCTTTATAATTATGTTGGCATCGGTCAAGAGCTCTTTGACTTCAGCATTCTTCAAGATTGTCTACTCTGGTCTGGTCTTTGCTTTTGGTTAAGGATTTGTCCAAAAACATTCTGTTTCATTTGTTTTGGGTATTCACACAGGCCATATAATTTTTCTAAGAAATTAACAAGCTTTACACTTACAGAATTCATTCTGTTAGTGGGGTTTTTGTAAGTGTAAAATTTGATATTAGGTTTCTTTCAATGCGCGTAAGACCTACGTCAAATAATGAATTGCTAATGGTCTTCTAAAATGTTTCTCAACTCTCCCAATGTCAGCAACTCTCCACCTCCCAACCACTATTAACAACACCAAACACACACTAACACTTTTCCACCTTGCACACGACAGGTGTTTCGCCTCAACCTTATCAGGTATAATAAACTCTACTGAAGAAAACCGTTTAATCAGTCAGTCAGTCTTAGATACTTAGTTTAACATACATATACTCACGCCTGTCTCCCTGTAGGGTTAGGCAGAGATCACAGATCTCCATCCGCTACGAATCCGACACACCCTTCTTGCTTCCTACACACTCACCCATCTTTTCATCCATCCTTCTTCTCAAATTCATCGTAGCGAAACGGCTCTCCGTTCGTCGCTTCTCGTCCTCGTGGGAATCAAGGCGTGACGGGTGGCGAACCACGTCGCCGTCATTTTTTAACGAATTAGGTATATTAAGATTCGTCAAAGTGAATCCCACGAGCCGCAAGGGAGGATGGAGGTCAGCCCTGAGTCCCACATGCTGAGATAAGGCACTATAGTACCCGGGGGAGCCCGATTCCGGGACAGTCGGCACGCTTACGACTAAGCTCGCCCTTAGACACACATCCTTTGCCACGGTAGACCAGGGATTGGCGGAGAGGAAGGGAAAAGGATAGAGAAGACAGGAAAAGGCAGGGAAAAGAAAAGATGGATTTAGACAGGATCAGAAGTTCCCCTTAAATCCAATTCTTCCAGGAAAAAAACGTACATTATTATTTTTCTGTTTTTGTTTTCTTATCGCGGAACTTAGCTAAGTAAAAGTTCTAACTGTTCACATAAAATGAGATTAAAAATTCTACACGAGAATATGACAACGGCGGCGACATTTATATGCTAAGCTGTTTAAATGGGAACATGCCGTAAGTATTGAAATACCCGTACATTCATATCCTCATTACATATGTACATGTTATACTATCTAAAACGTTCAGTTTTTTCTATTTACTAGGTCAGTATTTAAGACATTATTGTATTCTTCATCATCATCGTCAGGGTATAGTGGTCTACTTCTGGATATAAGTGGAGAAGTCTGTTATATTGTCCGATATTCGGCTACACATAAGTTTCTTTTTTTTTATAGGATAGCTGGGCAAACGAGCAAGCGTGTCGCCTGATGGAAAGCAATCAACGCCGCCCATGGACAACCGCGACACCGCAGGAGTCGCGGAAGCGTTGCCGGCCTTTTAGATATGTATAGGCTTGTTTTTTGAAGGTTCCAATGTCGTAACGGTTCAGAAAGATTGCCGAGGGTAGCTGATTCTACCGGCCGTCCTATCAATTATCGTTTTATCTAGCCAGGAGGCATTCCATACTATGTTTTTTAAGATACGGTCTCATCTCCAGCACTTGTCTACTAACGTACAATGTAATACTTTAGCGTAAAATAAATGTATTAGCATATAAAGTAATTCATATAGAGTAAAACATTAAAATTTCTCTGAGATATCATAGAGGGGGATAACACGGGGACGGTTGCCATTTGATACTGGCAGAAAAAAGTACTCGTCTACTCCAAAGGTTCTCCGACAAATACATCCAGTCCATTGCTACTTCAGATTACTAATACGTTATGTCTGTGACTTTGGTTCTACGGCGGATTTATTTTCAAAAAGAGCAAGAATATTGAAAATAAGAAATAGAAGTGACATGGGAATTGTACCGACAACCTTAATGGCACAATGGCGAAGTGTTCGCTTTCTGCCAAGATTTATGAAAATAAATATTTGTATCTAGTGTACAAGTATTTAATCTGTATCTGGGTGTTTGTTTTTAATTTTTCACACCCCATATATCCTCTCGGCACGGGCACGGCACGGGCCTCTCCTTTTCTGGAGACTAACAAAATGCTCTAGTACAAACTTAACTTCACACATAAACAATGCTGCAAGCAAAGGGTAGCTTACAAAATTTCACTGAATGCGTGCACCAGTACTGATACAAGTATAAACAGTGATCTTCCATTTGGAATTTCTATTACAATAAAAAAAGTAGACATGATATATAATTTCTCAAATTTTAGCATACCAGTCATATCAAATTTAGAACTTTTCTTCTCTTATTCGCGTGCTAATACTTGATTGTATTATGTTCAAAAACTCGTCAAGTTTAACGTTGTTTTTCAACGAGTAAGATATTTCAAGTATCAAGAGTTTAATGTAATGGGTAATAACTCATAATCTTATAGCTTATGAGCCTCCCGCCGTTTGGAGTCACTTTGCGCCTACTTCCACTTAAGCCCGGTTCAAATACTTGGAAACTTAAGTTTTGTAAACAAATATAGGCGCGCAAGGGAAGTCTTGTGTTTACCAGGGCTTCCTTACTTGGTCCACTTAGTCTTATCTCTTTACTAAAATTGTCCCTCGGCAGAGACTCTGACTCGCACTTATATAACTAAAAACATGATAACGGAGTTTAAGGTTAATCTATCTGACTGTTAAAACGAGATCAAATTACAGCCAAAAACGATTGTAGTATGTAGGCGAATAATTTTAATTGTATTTTTGAATTCCCACAATAAGTTTCAACTGAAATTAGCACTCATTCAATTAAGGAAAGTCGAATAATGCTGACTTTAATTTAGCTTTACTTTAATTGATTTTAAATTAACTTTAAAAAGGTTTCTTTTTATAGGCGGAAAAGGAAAACGAATATGTAAGTCACGTGACGACATATAAAACAAACGCAAAGATACAGAAGATGGTGTTTCGTGTCTATTGCCGGTTTCTTTTCATTTCAGTCCAATTTTAAAAGTTTTAGAAATATCAGCTGACGAACGAAAGGAAGTGATTTCTTATTTTACTTTTACCAGACGATAATCTTTTTTATTTTATAAATTAATAATAATTAACGTTTTATTCCTATAGCTAACATTCAGATGCTTCGAATGTATCATTCTGAATAAGAAAACAAAATCGTAGATAAAACTAAATATTAGCTGAAGTCTGTTATAGGATGTTGCATACATTTATGTGAAAGCAGAGATTTATAGCCTTTTTAGTGTCGTAGGTGATATTTTGTTGCTGTTTCAACTTTCAATGTCAAAAGGTAGAATCGAACCCACAACGTTCGATCGTAAGCCTGACTTTTATCTCTATCAATTCAGTCATCATTTTTCAAATTTTCATCTACACGCATCCAGTCTCCAGCACAAATAGGTTAATCTAGCTTGTGGGCGTCCCACACTAAGTTTGCTGAGACACGGTCTTTACTCCAACACTCGTCTACTCCAACGTTTGTCAGACAAATTCAGCTATTACGGCTTCAAAACTCACCTTAAAAGTTCAATTAAATATTAAACTATACTGGATTCGATGTAATTTACAATAACGACATAATAATGTAAATTAATGTATTTTTATTAACGGCGACGTGGTTCGCCACCCGTCACGTCCTGATTCCCACGAGGGCTAGAAGAGACAAACGAAGAGCCGTTTCGTTACGATGAATGTGAGAGGAAGGATGGATGAAAAGATGAATGAGTGAAGCACGGAAGGTGTGTTGGAATAGTAGCGGATGGAGATCTATGGTCTCTGCTGAACCCTACAGGGAGACAGGCGTGACTATATGTATGTATGTATGTATGTAATGTATTCTTTAAATTAATGAGAAAAGTAAAAAGTATATTTCTTTGCTTCAATATAATAGCTAAATAAGACAGAAATTGTTGAGTATTGACTATTAACCTTAATTACCGTTTTAACCGTCGACGTGTAGTTATTACAATGGTCATTAAGAAAATTTACTCTATTGTATTCTTTAAGTAATTGTTTCCGGCGACATCCAAATCTTTTGCACGTCTATAATAATTGTGGCCGAATTCATGTCAAATGACAGGGGTAAACAATTATAGTTATTTATTTACCTAATTAATGTCTAACCATTTATAAATAACTAGCTTTTGCCCGCGGCTTCGCTCGCGTGGAATTTGGTCTGCCACATTAAGTTTAGTGACAGATAATTTTAAAAAAATATATATTTTTTTACTTAATTTATGGTTCACAATTTTGGTCATAGTGGCTTCCACATAAAAAGTAGATATATGCTGCCGCGGACTTTTATTTAGAACTATTCAAGACAAACAATCCTACAGAACATCATCTTTGTGTAACTCCAATGGTTTAGGCAGCGTACGCCAAGATAGCTCTCAGAGGCCAGATTCTTTCCGACTTAATTGATATGTATCGTCATATTACAACCAAAATTACATAAAATCATTACAAATTGTAGTTATGTATTACCTTATATGTTATTTTGATGTATAACTTATATTACTGTAAAGTTTCATCCAAATCCGTCCAGTAGTTTCTTCGTAAAAGAGTAACAAACATACATCCATACTCACAAACTTTCGCATTTATAATATAAGTAGGATTAGTAGGAGAAAAGGATAATAAAATCTTTATTTTCAAAATGTTTACACATGTTACAGGACACTAGATCCCACACTAGGATTCCCTGTGTTGTGGGAATCTAGGCTCTTCCCTTTGTAAATAATACATAAATGTTATAACATAAATATCAAACAGTAGAGAAAAAAAGATTAAACACTAGTGATAATAAAAAATGGATTAAGTAAGATAATAAATTATTAAAGATGTGATCTGTATGTGTACAGATATATGTGTGTGTGTAAGGATTCTGTGGTATAAGTTTTAATTTATCGTTTCGAAAAGCAACCTCTCCGTGTACTTCTCATTCAAATTTAGCAGCCAGTTAACAACCTTCCTTCTTCACGTGTATTGTGTGCAGTTTAATATGTTAGGCGTTTGATTTACTTTTGTGTAGATGTGTGGGCCCATGAAGGGCGGGGCTCTCCTCGCCGCCATCGAACTTATAAATGGTGTTTTTTATATAATCATAATTTCCAAATTAAAAAAATATAGTTTGTAGTTCCTTAACTAAGAAATGTGATCAAATATTATTAATATAAATTAATATCTGCTAAATTAAAGGTTATGCAGATTCTTTTTGAACTTGATTGGATGATGGCATTATGTCGTTAATCGTTAAGAAAAGTATATACACAATTATATTTATTTAGTTCACACGTTTTCAAATTGGAATTCATACAGAGATTTGTCAAATAACAGAGAATGTTTTTATTTGCTTGGGCATGGTAGGCAAACGAGAAACACTAATCACAGGCTGTATTAAATGTAAACAGCACTATAATCATTTATAAGAATGTCCACATAGGATATTGTATAGTAGTTTTGAATTCTTATAAACCTGCACGAAGACTGACATAAACATAAGCATTTTTACTCAGTTGGAGTAATTAGGAAGAATTAATATAGGTATATTATACAACTATATAACAATGTTACAAAATATATAAAGGTACGATCTATTAAGTCTGCTAGGTAAAATCCTTTTATTAGGTTAAATTGATAAATTTCTCTTTTTGAGTGACCTTCACTATATTTGGTTTAGAGGAAATCACCAATAAACAGATTTCTTCCAAACCAGATATAGAGACCAATAATATAAATATTGCAATAAAAAATTGAAAACAAATTAACTGTCTGTTACTTTATTTAAAAGTTATAGTGTAACATCTCGTACAACAATGAGGATCAATAAATTTCACATGCCTTATAAAATTTAAAAATATTTTACAGCATGTAGGTTTTCTTACGAAATATATCGTTGGGCTGTAGTACGCTGTAATGTAAGCCTAACATTTTAAATAGTTTATAACTTCAGTTATATATGTGACCCGGTATTCGAAGTTGATTCATACATACAAATCGTCACGACCCTCTCTCGTAAGGGTAGGCCGAGACCACAGATCTCCATCTGCTACGATCTCGGCATACTTCCCTCACTTTCTCCATACTCATTATTCTCCTCATACAAGCCCGCCGGTTAAGGGTACTCTTGACCTGGCCTTTCTTAAAAACTTCAGCAATTTTGTTAAGGTATGTTTTTCGTGGTCTACTCCTACCAACCCTGCTATCCACATTCGAAACGTAATTTTTTTTGCCATTTGTTTGTCTTTCATTTGTTTTGTTTGTTTGTTTTAAAAGTTGATTCAATTGTATTTAATAGAATATACAACTAACAGAACTAACATTACTCTGTTAAAAGCTCAACGTAAAAAAGACAACACGTGTGCATGTAACTAATAATGTTTTATGTGCAAGCAACTTTTGACACAATGTTTTTTAAGTCGAAATATATTCTTGTTAGAATAGTTTTGTAAAGTGAATTTACTTTAAGTTAACAAGTAAGGGCTACACATATGTACGTGAGCTGTCAGTTCAAATATTAATTTGCGGACTTAGACGAAGGCAACATTCGGTACAAAGATACCGTCCATCATTGTTACAGTAGTAATGGGTCGGCACAAGTTTTTGTTTTAGAAAATCAAGTACATAAAAATCAGATATAAATAGTCATTTTTAACCTTTGTAACCTTCTTTATCAAAGTCGAATACCGCTAAACGCCAAAAGGAATGTAGCCGCTGTAATCAATGAAGAGGATTTAAGGGCTTTTTCGTTCGTATAAATCCCGTTAAGTACAAGGGATTATTACCGTTGTGCGAAGAAGAAGAAAACAGCGAAGCACATTTAGCACATGCGTACAGCAACCTCGAAGAATTAATTGCTATTTCTTAGTATATACTACATAGAAGCTAATATTTTATATTCGTGAAATTTCCGCATGAACTTTAATGTCGAAATTGCCTTCTTCAAAAAATACCCTATTGAATTGACCATCGAAAGTTGCAATCTATAAAGTATGACATAAAGTATGAAACTTGCAAACATATAATAAATAAAAAGTTATAAAAAAAAGTCTTTTAATCTAGGATTTTTTATGACACAAATTGTAGCATTACTATCATCAATAGGCTACGGAAATCGATTTTTGGTTGTATGTATGCTTCTTCTGGGACGTGCCACCTGGCCCATAAATCGACTTCACGCCTTCAGTTTCTGCCAGTGGTCATGCGCAGATCCTCGCTCTATCTAGCCAGATAAACGGATTCGTTTGGAGAAGTAAGTACCAAAATCTCGCCAAAGACAGATGTTCTTAAACCAGTGGGGGTTCTTGTACATTTGGGCACATTGTGGTCTGTCGTGTGCACTAGTAATTTGAGTACAAAGCCTCACGAAACTTGACTCTGGACTGAGACGACGTTGGACGATGTGGTGCAGTCTTCTCACTTTACTCCCAGGTGCCTGACGATGCTTTGGGCTGGATATGTACACTAAACACAATTTCGTTGAAGAACATTTTAACACTAAAAAATACTATATCACTATAGTCCACGTGGGCCAAATAAAACGAATTCTGATTTCTCTGCTTATGATTTTATGTAATTTTATATTTTTTTGCAAATATTTTGCAAAACCGATTGAACAAAGAAAGACTAATGAAAACCTTTCATTCCTTTTGTTCCTTCACGCGCGCTTCCGCGTACGGTCTAGTTAGCTCACGATGACTCTTGCCCAATAGCGGCCCACGGATCTCAATAAAATAAACGGAAATAAAAATACCACAAAAAAGTGAACGGTTAGTATATTTTTAAATTTAGAACAATAGATGTCGTAGTAATAATCTTTACTACTATCCTTTGTTCTGTGACTTGAGAGTGACTGAGGTCCAACCTCTCCCTTACTGCTTCTCTCAATATTTTCTACTACCCGTTTTAAAAATTTTCACTGTTTTTAAAGTCCGATAACGAGTCAACAGTAATATTCTATACATTTTCTAACTCGATAATTGAACCCGTCTCCCTTGAATGCAATAGCTAATCACTCGTCGCTGCGTCATTTCATTCACACGTAATCTGGCATCCAATTTGAGCGTACCACGTGCAATTTTCATTCCAGTGCAAGTTGCATATTTTGTGAACATTTATTTACAAATCCCACATTTACTAATGTAAAACAATGGAATTTTGACTCTATTAACATTAGTGGGTGTTCCTTTAATATTTGCATCACGCCGTCCGCCAACTTAATAGTTGTGTGACGCCCGATGATGTCGATTCATCTTAAGAACAGTCATCGTCGTTTCATAATTACTGTTGTCATTAATATCGTATTATGTGCTGTACGCTCAGACTGATAATTAAATTTGTATGCGTTAGTATTCTATTATACAGGTCAAGGTCTTGATAAATTCTTATAATAAAAAACCTCATCCAGTTATTTTAATTAATGAAATTTGTACGCCAAAAGTGGCAATATGATGAGGCTTTTATACGTCTTATTTCATCTTGTTACACCTCACATTATGCAAATAAAGAATTATTATTATTATTATTACAATTTTGATAATGTTCGGCAAAGAAAGACACCGTTAATTAATGCTTAGCGTTATCCGATCACCGGTTTCTTCAGGTTTACTGAAGATATAATAATATTTATAAAACACGTTAATATTAGCTTACTAATATTAGTTAATAATAGCCTCACCAGTCGGCCATTAAAATACACAAATAATAAAGAAGAATATATCCAGATTCAGAATAAATACCTTAGCTCTCGATATGAGAATCAAACCCACGACTCTTTGTTCAAAAGCGAGAACTTTGCATATGCACTAATGAAATCGTCTTAACCTTTTGAACATTATATCCTTGTAAATTTAGTAATATGGATTAAATTTAAATTTTTCAATAAATTATTTCGGCAGTACAAATAGTATGAAAATATGATATTTAGATAACAGTAGTTGATCAACCTTGACACGTTACACTTAGCAATATTTAGATTTTTAGTTTAATTGAAATTTAACTTTATCATCATCGAGGCACAGCCGCAGGTGGGCCTTAGCCTGGTTCAGTATTTTTTTCTAGTCGGATCTTAGTTTGGCTTTTTCTCTCCAGCCCCACACACCGATTGTCAATTGCTAGATGGAGTCGTCCTCGAATCCATCTAGTCATCTGAGCTTAGGCCTTCCGCGACTTCTACGACCATCTGGTTTGCCGTCGAGTAGACGTTTGGGAACTCTAGTCTTGTCCATCCGTATTAGGTGCCCAGCCCAACGAAGGCGTCCAAATTTGATGATTTGCTGACATTCAGCTCATTATACAGCTCATAAAGCTCGTAGTTATCAAGTGTACGCCATCGCTCATTTTTCAACACAAGACCAAAGATACCTTTAATTTTTTTTTCTGAAAGTCTAACTTCGAGATATTCATATTATTCATGGAATAAAGGATTTATAATATTTTCAGTTTTATTAACAAATATTTAAAACACGCTCAAGAACTAAATGTTTCCTCGTTCTCTTAGTTATTAACTTTATATCAGTCACTAAAAGAATTATTAGTATAATTAATAAAAAAACCAATGTTATAAAGTGTACTAGAGTCTGCTAACAATGACATTAGAGGGAAAAAAACATGTGTAATTTTCCTCAATTTTCAGTGTGAAGCGATGATTAACGCCTCAGAATTTTATACTATTATTAACGGCATAATAACAGCGTTCTTAATCAACCATCGCTGCCCTAATTGACATATTCTCTTTATTTACTGCAAACTTGAGGATATTTTCATAAAAACATAATAAAATAATGTTATTATAGAAAATACGTTTATATTTTTTATTATTATTAATCGTATTTTCTAACGTACTAAACGTATTTCTAACACCAAAAGTTCGGTTTCGAAAAGGTAGAGAACATGTTAGTACATTATTATGAGAAAGCCGTAACTGGCTGTCTTTTTTGTTATATGATTGTCTTATGTATCTTGGAATAAACTGTTGTTCTCACAAGAAATCAATAAATAAATAAAAATCTTCTTTTTTAAAAAAAGAAGACTAGCATAGCTCAATATTACTAGAATTCTTGGTAACCTTTTCAAGTAAGCTGTGTAAATGTGTTAGGAAAACATTCTTCATATCCATAATTTGATTATGTAATTAAACCCATGATATTAGATCATAAGTGTATTCCTTACGTACGTGCTATTGCTTCTTTATAACGGGACGACACATTCTATAGTACAAGTAATTATTAAAGACATATAAAATCTCCCATTTAAATATATCTTGTCAAGAATGGCATACTATTTGTCTGTAGCATGAGTGGGCCGACTCGCCCAGAGCCCCGCGCTTCATTCGGTGAGCGGCTGAGTTCCGGAGGCCCAACACCCTTCCCCCTCGCATAATAACATCAGGTGACACGCCTGCTCGTTTGCCTTCCTATCCCATAAAATATGTTAATATTTTATATATAATATATTCCATGTGCTCTTATATATGGGCCGAGCACCAATTCACAGTCTATTTTCTTTTTCCAAAGTATATTTTTACCGTTACAATGCTGCTTTATAATTTATAGCTGCCTCTCCTTCTGATTTTTAAAAGTTAATTACCATTTTTTTATGTTCTTGAATTATTCCTCTGGAGACAATATCAGTTAAAGACTACGCAGACGTCGTTTTTTTATTTATGCGCTCTTACTTATTGCGCTTTTTTCAAATTTTTGAAATGTTTTTCGAATTTTAAAATAGACCTTGTTTGCCACTTTTTTTTATGATAACGAAAGGTGAACAAGGAAGCGTGTCCTGATGGAAACCATTTAACGTTGCCCACAGACATCTACAACACCTTAAGCATTGTTGAAGCGTTACCAGGCTATACAAAATATGTAGGCTTGTTTTTTGAAGGTTTCAATGTGTTTTCGTTTCGAAAATACTGCAGTGTGATAGTGCGTGGAAAGATGGTACGACAAAACTTACCGTATTAGGTAAAATAAAAATATAAAGATACAGAAGCGCTTCTTAGATATGGCCACATAAACGCAAATTAAAAAAATCGCCAACAATAAAAACTACATCTTTTTACGGAAAGTAACAGCTCGTGGCATTTTGAAGCAATTCCATTATCTAAAGTGCTTTCGAGAGTTAATAACCGCACTCGACGCAAGTGCGATACAAATCTGGAGTCCATTCGGTCCGCGATATGCCACTCGGTGATGTCACACGCGATATTGCGTCAATAGATTGCCGCTCCGGGATGCTATAGTGCCGCTAATCCAGGACAAAGTGCATCGAAAGGTCGAACTTTTTATAATTTTACGTCGATATGAATGTTAAGCAGCCTGGTTTCACGTCACAATTATTATGTATTGTTCTAAGTTTTCTACATTTATGAAACAACAACAGATGACCAATTGGTGCAGTGGCGGGAACCCTCGATAGAGGAGTTAATTTTTTTTATGGGATAGGAAGGCAAACGAGTAGGCGCGTCACCTGATAGAAAGCAATCAACGCCGCCTATAGACTTCTACAGCGCCATAGGCAGTGTGGAAGCGTTGCCGATTTTTAAGGAAAGTGTCATTATGGAAGTGGGAATGGGAGGGGAAAGTACGAAGCGCGGTAGGTAAGCTACCACTCAGACGCCGGTTTTCTACGCAATGGTCGCGGGTTCGATTTCCGGATCGGAATATATGTATCTATTGCCTACAAATATTTATTTCTTCGAGTCTGGTAACCCCGCCAATCCGCACTGGACAAACGTGGTAGGTTTAATGTCCGTTCCTCTAGAAATAGGGAGGCCCGTGCTCAGCAGTGGGACATATATAGGCTGTGAAAAAAAAAACGAAACATATTGATCCACTTGAAGACATTGATGTGGTATTAAAATTGTTGTTTACATATACTTCGCTAACTGAACTATAATTGTTTTGTTTTGTTTTGCATCGACTTTCAATCTATTCATATTTTCACGTTCTTTAATAACAGTATTTGGACTGAAATTGTTAAATTTCTATTATTTCGTATGATTTTGATCAAGATAAAAATCTCTTTGCTATAATGTAGTTTAACTATTGCTGCGTGAGTCTTATTCATTTTTAAGTAGTGATGCTTAAGCTTGAAATTTCTAGATTTATGTCGTCTCGTTTTGTAATTATATCAGACATTAAAATGTTGTGCATCATCAGTTAACGTTTGATTCATACATTTTTCTTCAGAGCTGATTAAATTATTAGACTTTGAACAATTCTCAAGAAGCTTTATAGACCATATCTGTTAAAGCTTTTTTATTACTAAGAATTTTATTTTTTCGGAGATGAACTTTGTAGTTATTTCTAAAATTGTTAGATTGATATCATGAACATTTAAATAGTCCATTCGTGATAAAGTTTGACATTAACTAAGATGATTTCGAAATATGTTTTCAAAGCTAATGTCTCCAAAAACTGGTAGATGTATGTTTAAAGATCATTTTAATCAATTCAACCTTTGAAATTCAACCTCTTTATCGATTTATGAAATAAACAATTTATTGATATTATATATGATGTGTGAATAATAAACGGGAAAACAAAAGATAAAATCAAGTAGGTATTATACAATAAAAAATATAACATTGAGAAGTCCTTTGCGATGTAGTTTGATTTAAAACTACAAAACAGTTAACTAAAAAACTTAAGTAATTCAGTTTTTATCATATACATATGAAAATTAGAGTTAGAAAATTTTAAATAATCAAATGTCCGTAATGATCTCTATTTAATATTATAATAATTAACGAAATTTAATATATATGTTTTGTAAAAAAATTCAAATCCTTATATACAACGTGACTTATGAACCATAGAATTTTCTGTATGAGTGGCGAACCAGTACGGTTCATTTTTCAAGAAACTTCCTTAAAGGCCGGCAACGCAGTGCTCATAGCACTGATGATGTCTATGGGCGGCGTTGAATGCTTTCCATCGGCAAACAAAAAAAATCCACGATTCAAAATCTTGGTTGTGCTAACACTAAGTTAATTGATACTCAAAATAAAGTGTTCTACTTCACGTGTTATGTTTTTTAATGTTAAATCTCTTCTTTTCATATTGAAAATCCATTTTAACTTTTCCATTATAATACTTACCTGCGTAAAACTCGATACCTTAAAGTTAAGATTGCATTTACAATAGTATAGCGTTGGCAACATTATATTTTTCAGACTTTATATATAGCTATATATAGCTATATAGCTTTTCTAATTATTATAAATTTTTTGTTATTAAAATATTAAATAATTTATTTTTATTGTAGTTCTAAAGCAAAACGAAAAACGTGTCATTTCCTCTTTTAAATATTAAAGTATGTGCTACACATAAATCAAACGTTATTTTATTGCTATATACTTTGATTTGCGTATTTGAACTTAATTATTGCAGAACTTGCCACGTCCAAAATTTTCATCATCACTGGTCGGATGACCAGAAACCACGTGCAAAATTTTCATCATCACTGGTCGGATAACCGGAAACCACATGTACGCTTTATAGTCCCTAGTTGTAATCTTTTTTCCGATTAGCATAAAATAGTTTTCTATAAAATTTTTCTACACTTTCTATAAATGTCATTCAATATTTCGTACTTTTAATATATTAAATATGATTTATGGTTAGTTTTCTGAGCGATGGCATCTTTGTAAAATAAAATAGAGACAATATAAGATAAACTTTACAAGAATGTGGTAAGTATACCGTCTAATTAATTTATAAAACTTTGTACTCACAGTTCGGACCGTAACAAATTTAAGTCGGGGTGAAATTTATTTCGGTCCGAACCCTATACATATATAACTTGATCCACGATGTAAATAATAATAAATCTTGTCTTAATTGTTTTTAATCTATGAATATACTTGTAAAACTAAATCATCTATTATATATTTAAAAAAAAAATATTCTATACATGTATAGTTAAACATAGCCATTGAAGTTCTCTGTAGACTACGAACAAAACCAACCAAATAGGGAAAATAAAACGTACGCGTGGTACATAGATAGAATATTTTTGTACATAATAATAGTATATTATTTGACGATGGTAAATGCTCGGAGCTACGTTCACAAGGTACGTGGAAGGCATCCCTTAATCCAAGTTATTAAGTTGAAACGAGGTCACATTTTGTACGTGGCGTATAAATAAATGCATAGCTACAGATAAACGAACATATCGATGAAGGGAAACATGAAAAAATCTGCTGACCAGAGTGCGGCAGTAATGGACTTTGTTCTAATAATTAACGTCATCATAAGCAGCGACAATGGCAAAAGCCTGCGGCAGTACACTGCTGGACATAAGCGTCCTCTTAGAACGCCTAGCCTGAACTTCAGCTTCGTGGTTCCAATTTCTACCAGTTGCTCTGCTCCATTTAATTGCGGGGCATCCTACAATATACCAAGACCTGGTCTCCACTACAGCGGTCGTCTACGGATATCGGTGCTTAAAGAGCAAAGTTGCTGAATAACTAAATCTAAATAAAAGGATGATAATCCTACTGAGGTACCATGATTTAATAAGGACGCAAAAAGATAGATAGATAAATAGAATTTATTTCCACTCATTATACACTTGTACTAATTATCTTAAATATAAATATAATACAACAAAATTATATTTAAATATAAGGATCGTTTAAATCTACAAATTACACATATAAATTAGTTAAATACAAACATTAATTTATCATCATAAACATTCAATGTGTATCTACCCTTACTTTTCATAGGATATTCAAAGGCTAATTAAACACGTACCATAGTGCCATAGTACTAAGTGTGTGTGTGGAACGAGAAAGCCAGCTATGAGTTTTATATATTAGAGCCGAGTTTATGCACGAGCAACTAGGGAAATTTGTTGGTATGTCCGTACAAAGAGACCAGACGAATTAATCATTAGCTTGAATTGTTATTTAGTTATTTGAACTGGGAATATACAAATATAATATACCTTTGTTGACTATATAGTTTAGGAACTTAATTGTTTTCCTTATATGAAATATATAGAATAATAGTAACGTAGAATTTCTATAGCAATTTATATTTCTAATATAATTGAGTACTATTAAGTTCTCAAGGCAAATGAAAAGACATAGGGTATTAAACTCGATTTTGTTTTCTTGTCACGTTAGTTCTTGAATTAAAAAAAGAAGATTTTTTTAGATCATTCTTGCGCCCTAATATACTTTGGCGATATCTGGGTGCGTAAAGATTCCTAAAACCTAGAACGCAATAGTCTACTAAGGAGGGTTAACAAGACCATGAATGCAGAAAGTAGTGTGAGTGACGTTTGAGAGATACCTGGCGTCAAATAATTTTCTCAAGGACAGCGCCATCTGGCATTAAGGATTGAGGGGACAAATAAGATGAAGTTACAATACTGTTGACAGTAAGGAAATAAATTCGTAATTGTTTTCTTAAAACATAAATAAAATTGAAGTGTTAAAAAAACTGCCATTTCACACACTTTTTGCTTAATTTTTAGTATTATTGAATAAATAAATATCATTCGAATCAGAATATGTTCTAGAGCTGTAAAATTAAATAATCAAAAATATATTATTCTAGAACATTCGATTGAAAATATGTAGGTACGTGTGAAATTAACAATTTCAGGGGCGATTTCTCCAAATTCCAATTAATTCAGCAATTCGTAGAGGGTCGTTGAAAATTGGAAAAGTTGATTAATGAATATCCACCGTAGTTGTCAGAACATCGTTGGATTTATCAAGTGACAGGAATCGGGATGACATAGCGATGTGAGATAGAAATGCTAATATTCATTACCTAACGTAAACTATCAGTAGTCCGAATTAAATAAAATTGAATTATTTTATGCGATCGCTTGAATTAAAGTTTTTTTAAAGAGATAGGCAAAGGGGCAAGACGGTCACCAGATTCAGAGCATATATTCAGAGCAGTAATAAAATGCCAATCCAAAAGTTCGGTTTGAGGAGGTTTCGTGCTGGTCGTCGTTTTTATTGGTATCTTGTCTTTTAATTTCTTATAATACAGTTAATAGAAAAGTCTTATTTTTTAACTTTTTATTTAACAAATATTTATAATCCATGATCAATAATAGCACCTTTACTACTATTAATATATATTTTTTATTTAAATGATATTGCATAAAATAATAAAACAAAAAATATTGCAATATTTAATTTAGATACATGGAAAATCATTACAATATAGAATTTATTATTCATAAACTTTTAAATTGAAATATAAAAAATATTTATATTTCAATTTTTTTGTGTGAATATATAATATTTCGAATAAAGTTTAAGCCAATTGTTATTAATAACATATAATAACACGGTTTCGTTGGGTTCATTCAACTTTCTACTTATCTAAATTTAAATTTAAAGCGAATAAACTAAACAAACGGTGTCGTAGGGATAAGAGTGAGGTACACAAACCTTACAAGATAAATATTATTTTACGAAACACACGGCGTACGTACAATTAATTAAAACAATATTATAACTCAACGAATTGTTGTAAAAAACTTAGTCAAGATTTTAATAGTTTTGTGTAATAATTATGTTATTGCAGAGGTTTTAAGTAGAATATTTTTATACACCGTATAATATGTACGAGGTGTGTTCAGAAAATAACGGGAATTTTTAAATTTCGCGAGTTTGGAGAGTTCAATTGTCAATTTTTTTTATTATGTTGGTATACATGCCCCTGAAGTATGGTAAATTTTCAGCTGTATTCATTGCTTACTTTGTCTGTGGCAGCCGCTAAGGTTAGACGTGTTTGTGTAGACGTATGAACTCGGCGATTTGTGTTTGTTAAAAGAAAATGGATCAAAGAATTTGTATCAAATTTTGCGTGATAAATGAAATAAAATGTGTGAATTATTAACAATGGCCTATGGTGAGTCTGTTATGATTAAAAAAAGAGTTTACGAGTGGTTGGTTCGTGAAGACGCACATCAACGACCGATAAAAACTTGGAATAAGTGAAAGAATAGTTATGAATGATCGCCGAATCACAATCAGAGAAGTTGCTGACGATGTTGGCATATCGATTGTATCATGCCATGAAATTTTTTCGAATGTTTTGCGTGGCAGCAAAATTTGTTGCTCACACTTCATTGCTTGTTATTGCCAAAAACAATACTGTTGCGATGCCCTGCCCCCATATTCGTGATCGTTCCAGACATGGCTCCGTGTGACATTTTCCTGTTTCCAAAACTAAAGAGAACCTTAAAGGGCCGTTGTTTTACAAGCATAGATAACATTAATAGCGCGTCGCTGAAATCTGAATGAAGGCTATCCCAAAAATAGTGTTTCGACGATTGAAAGAAGCGCTGGCACAAGTGCATTGTATCTAATGAGAACTATTTTGAAGGCGACAACATTAATGTAGACAAATAAATAAATATTTTTTTTCGTAGACAAATAAATCAACGAAAATTTCCGTTATTTTTTGAACACACCTCGTATCAACATATACTCGTATGTCCTAATACTAGAAAAAGATATTAATAAGCTTAGTCTTCTACAGAATACCTTGAGGGTCCTTGGGCAACGATATCTTGAACTGGAGAAGCACAATCAGATAGATAGTAATCATGCTTACAGCCTGAAAATATTAATGACTTATATTATATTAGGTGCTATATATTTTTTTTCTACTTATATTTCAGGATTCTTTATATCATCAATATATTGCCCCCTGTCACAAATAATGTCAGTTAGCACAATCCCAATCAACCTACCAAGCAAGAGGGTTATGGCTGTCATAACCCTCTTGCTTAGTAGGTTGATTGGGAATCGTAGATGAATTTTATTAGTCAGGTTATATGCATAAGTTTTCTCGTGCAATATATATGGGAAGATATAGTGGTCCATTCAATGCAGGACACCACACAGCTGGTTTCATTATCAGCTGGCCAAAAGCGAAAGCTACCAAATTTTATATTTTAGTTCGCGTTACGTTTGAATTAGTAAAAGCATTCGTCCCGGTAAATAAATATTCCTTTCTAATTTATTAGAAAGGAATATTTATTATCTGTAATAAGATATCAGTGACTACTCTTTTGAGGTAAATATTCTCTTATTAAAGTTGACAAGTAGCCACAGAGCGAACTGTCAAAACAATTCGAAACATAATATAGCACAAATGGCACTAGAGTTGTGTTTCTTAATTTCGGAGTCCCGTTCCGCCTCAATAGGTAATTGTATGCGTTAAAGATAAGCAGCAGGTATCTTTGTGAGAAAAAATATCAAGTTGTCAATATTTTTTGCACAATTTATGGCTCATTCGAAAAAGTATTTTTGAGTAGAATAGCTTCGCTACTACGCTTCCTGCGGTGTATATATATATATATATATATATATATATATATATATATATATATATATATATATATATATATATATATATATATATATATATATATATATATATATATATACATATATATATACATATATATATATATATATATATACATATATATATATATATGACTCAATGGCGGGACCCCCTGCCCACGGAATCAATGGTCGCGGGTTCGATTCCCGCATCGGAATAAATATATGTATGGCTTACAGATATTTATTCCGAGTCTGGTAACCCCGCCAATCTGCTCTGGACAAGTATGACGGGTTAATGTCCGTTCCTCCAGAAATAGAGAGGCCCGAGTGTGTCATATATGGGCAGTGGGACATATATGGGCTGTGAAAAAAAATATTTATTTGTATTATAGTTTTGAGACCTACTTTTATATTTTCTATTAACCTAAACGTTGATAGAAAATATACTGGCAGAGAGTGCCACGAAACTACTACCTATAAACGCTGATATTATGTAGGGATGTGCTCTGATGGCCATGTGGTATAGCCATCTCATATATATCATATATCAAAAAAATCAAATTTAACATAATGGAGAAAAATTGGAAACATACCGATGTAAGTAATTCCCTATTGACGTGAGCATAACCCTTAAGGCTCACCACAGCCGGATTCATTTCTATAGCCTGGATGAAATGGTCAATCTAAAGGAAACAAACAACAATTTCTTATTTTTTCCTCTTCATAAGAGCCTATTTTATTGGTACTAATTATATTTTTAAGGTGTGCTTGCTTGAGTGGAGTTATTTTTGACGCGTTTGTTATTTGAGAATTAAAAAGTATTTTCAATTTTTAAATAATAAGTCACTTATATAATTGGAAAGCCCGACTGGAATATATTTAACCTTGATTAAAATTTTGATTATAAATCTATTAAGAATAAAATCTATCCGGTTAATTTTATTAACCTCTTTTTGTGTTGGTCTATCTACAGAAAAAATGTCTATAGAAAGAAGCGTATCTTGGACTCCAGCCACCACCTGCAAATAAAAAAGTACAACGTTATGTTCTTCTTCGAAGCTGCGCAATAGATTCGATAATATAGCCGCTGGTAGCCTTTTGAGTTTTTAAAAGCAAACGTGACATTGTTCTTTGACAAAAACTTTTCTTCTTAATTCTTCGCGCCTCTGCCGTACATACATAATACATAAATTATATATAATTTTGCTATAAATACGTTACAATAGGGATGTTTATATTTTTAAGACAGAGTTTAAAACAATCTACAAATACCTTTTATTGCTAAAAATAATTGTTTTTTGAACGCAGCTAATAATTTAGTATTCACGTGTTTAAAATTCAATAAAAAATTATGCTCCAAAACGCCTACTGCTCACGTGATTTGTAAATAAGTGATGTGATGCACTTTCATTAGCGCTTGCCGTCGCCTGACATGAAAATGATATGAACATATTATATTTTGATTATTTAAAAAAAATTTCATGAAAAATATTATGTTTTTAGAATTAAAATGAGAAGCTTAATAGTGGTAGAGCCACGCTGCAGACGAATACTTTGTCAAGAATGGCGTAATATTTGTCTGCAGCGTGAATGGGCCGGCTTGCCCGGGGAAGTACCACACCCTCGCAGAAAACCGGCATCTGAGTTGTAGCTTAGCTGCCGCGCTTCGTACGGTGAGCGGCTGAGTTCCGTAGGCCCATTAACTTCCCCCTCCCTCTACCGTTTGCCTGCTCGTTTGCCTTCCTATCACAAAACAAAAAACAATAATTAAAATTTTTATGTGAATATGTTTATTCCGTGTAGAAGAATTTAAATTTAACATGTCGTTACATAAATTTGAAGTATGAGACGCTAGATGCGATCGCTCCGCACGATTATACCAAGTACTCGCTGGCCAAAGTAGTAAAACAGGCAGTAAGACTCCAAGTTGGTCCTGAAATAGTTTAGAAACTTACCCAGTACCTGAAATAGTTGTTATGACTTTGACGAGTGTAATTTACACTTCAGCCAGTGCTCCATGGTCTTAAACCACACGACACACTCCTGACAAACTTTGCTTCTGTAAGTTCCGTTAATGTTTACTTATATGACGAAGTAACTTTAAATTTGCTACTCGACATTTAGCTAGAAATATAAAATCTTATCACATTTGGTACATATTTGAACATTAACTCCACTTTACCCTGTACAAGTTAGCTTGATCTTTTTGACAGATGTAAATTTTTCTGATCGACATAACTTTGCAATGACGAACATATTATTTTCTTAATTTAATGATTTTAAAAATTGTAAAAATAATAAAAAAATACATATAATTGATGAATTGATGAATATATATAGAATTGATGAATTTGAGAGGAAGGATGGATGAAAAGGTGGACGAGTGTGTAAGAAGCAAAGAAGGTATGCCGGGATCGTAGCGGATGGATATATGTGGTCTCTGCCTACCCCTACGGGAAACAGGCGTGACAGTATGTATGTATGTAATAGAGTGAGGCATTACATCCAATCCAATACAATATATTACAATGACAGTCATACTTACTTTGCTTAGATCCGTGTTCATACATTAGAAAAAAAAATATTCTGTTTGCGAAGAAGCGCATAGGGAATTTCTTACCGAGATATGGCCGTCAGTACATCCACGTCACCGTGGGCACCACACTAACAACGTCAAACACACACTATCATTTTTCACTATAAACCCAATGCATTTCACCACGATACAAGGCAATCTTAGGTATACGAAAGATAACCGTAGAGTCCATTACTGGATATTATAAATTTTTTACCTGTAGGGTAGACTTGTGCGAGCAATCCGCGAAGATAAAGAGGAGCGTGGAGCAGTATACAACATCGACGAAAAGACCGATCTCCTTGAAGCTAAAACCAAGTCCGTGGTCTACGATCTCGGACAATGCGCCGTATATAGCGATCGTTATGTTGAGGAACCTAATTAAAAAAATATATATATATATATATATATATATATATATATATATATATATATATATATATATATATATATATATATAAATATAAATATATATATATATATATATATATATATATATATATATATATATATATATATATATTATATAAAAAGAAAAATATTGAAATAAAACAATTATACATACATACATATTAACACACCTACCGGTTATACCTACGGTTAAGAGTGTTTTTGACCTGGCCTTTCTTAAGAACTTTGCTATTTGGTCAAGGTATGTTCTCCTTGGCCTTCCCCTACCGACCCTTTCATCCACATCCGCAACGTAAATTTCTTTTATCCATCCTCTCTATGTACCCAAACCATCTAAGCATCCCTTTGTCAACTTTTATTTTACTAAAATAAAAATTATAGTTTAAATAATTAGTGAAATTTGTGAACCGAGTTCAAAATCCATCTCCTGTATCTCTGAAATAGTTTTCTTTGGATTCGTTATGGAGTGGAGCGGAGCTGTAGGCAAATTTCATAGCAAAAATGTTCAAGTTTACAATTTATTTGCAAATTGTCTTCGTGGTATGAATCTCTCTGAATGCTTCTTTGGACATTGTCGGGATCAACAACTAATTCAAAATAAAAATTGGTCAATGCTTACATGAAAAGGCAATACGTTGAATAAGTTCGTGCATAAGCGTTGCCGAGGGATTGTAAAAGTTCTGAAAGATTTAGCCAAAGGAATCGGTAACGCGATATCAACTTCGCTGTGCATTCCACTTCCACATCCTGCAAGCAACAATCAATCGACTTCAATTACAGGGAAAGGTCCACGTATTCAGTGTCAGCAGACACTACGATTTTAATGCTACTTAAGTGCAACTGCTAAAAAAAATATAGTCGTCTTTATTTCTTTTAACTTCGTATTTAACAAGAATTTCATTCGTAAATAAGATGCAGCTAAAAGCGAAACGACGACCTAAATTGCTTAATGGCGGAGTTACCACATTCAGAGTTAATGGTCGTACATTCGATTCCCGTATCGCTAAAAATATAAGTATAGCTTACATATATTTATTACTAGTTTGGATGTCCCGCCAACTCACCTTGGACAGTGATTGTTGGTTCAATATAAATTTCTCCAGAAATCGGGAGGCCCCTTCCCAAAAATGAGAGAATTATATACATATATGTACTGTATAAAAAAATCGAAGCTTACTTTGCGAAAGCATTCAGACAGACTCTGTGATGCTATTTTTATCCCTTTGCAGTTAATGTACCAAAGTGCACAGTTCATATTTATCATGGTGATAATGTGGAGATACGCCACTGTATGCCTCAGGAGAAATCCATCGAGCAATGCGTACAAACTGAGTAGGAAACATACGGCCAGGAGCAAGCAACCGACGCTGATGATCATTATAGAAATTTTTAAATAGGGGAATTGAAGATTTTCACCAGTCACGCGGTAGTATCTAACCTAAAAGAAAAGCGATTTACAAGAAAATATTAAAACGATGATTTATCTTAATAAAAGGTATCATCGCATTTGTTTATGGGATAATTAGGTAAATATTTAATTAATTATTATACATTTAATTTGTTTATAAGATAAGAAGGTAAACGAGCAAGCATGTCGACTGATGAAAATACATTGCTTTCCATGAGCCGAAATGTTTGTTCGCCGCTCATTGACATCTGCATCACCAAAGGCATTGCAGAGTTGTTACTGGCCTTTGAGAAACGTGTGAGCTTGTTTTTTTTTAAAAGTACCTTATTTTAATAAGTGATGGTGCGTAGAGGAATAGAATTTCCCCTTTTTTTATTATTATATATTTCGTATAATATGTATACATATTCATTAAATTGGCCATTCATTCAATGAATTAGCTCACAATTTAAGAGTCTGGTTTCAATTCTACGTAATATTTAATTATTGACGTGAAACTACATTTTGCAAATTCGATAATTTTATTAGAGTAGTCACCAAGAATTATAATTATGTTAAAAAATTTATATTTTTCTTAAAACGAATGTAATAGAAAACTGTAAAAGTAAAATTGTATATATGTAGTTGTAACATGTAAAGTAAGTGAAAAGGAGTAATCTTTAAGTTGAGTAGATGTCAACTTAAAGATTACTCCTTTTTCCTTTCTTTACTTCCTGCGACGGTAGTGATTATTTACCATCAAGTGAATCTTTTGCCGATTCATTAAAAGATAAAGAGTGAAGAGAAATCCTTAAATATTCTTTATATAAACTTAAATATAAAAAAATTGGTTGGGTTAAAATTATATTTTACAAACTATTAAAAGTATTTGTATATTACTATTAGTAGGACCGAGTAAACAATGTCCGACCATAGATGTGAAAAACTATTATAAAACTTTTTAGAAATCGATTGGGCACCTTCGGATATTAGCGTGTTTGATCGAGTGATTTTTATGCATATTAAGAAACATAAGATTACCTGAAACTTTCCCCAATTGGTTTTGTAAATGGCCACCTGATGCGCTACGCCCCAGCCTACGAATGGTATCCAAAAATGTGGCACCAAGAAAACCAGAAACAATATAGCGTAGATGTAGTCGTCGAACTTCTTGATAGAACGCAATATCATGATGCGCTCGTAGCCAACCATAAGCACGATAATTGTTGTGACAATGTAGAAACATATAGCATATGCCGTAGCTCGAGATCTCCAACTAAACGTGATTGTGCCTGAAATGTAAAAACATACAAAATTATCAAGAACGAGAAGTAAAACAAATGCTTAAACCTTTCTTCTCTCTCATATCTAAGAAGAAATTTTTGGGAAACTTTTTTATTATTAAATTTAAATAATATTTGTATAAATAGTGTAAATTCTTTATTGGTAGTAAATATTTAAATATAATATTCTTTGTTGTGTTGTCTAAGTGCTGTATATTTTGTTAATAAATGAACTAAAAATAATTAAAAAACTAAATTAAAAAAGCAGAAGCCGATGCAGAAACATTGCAACAGATATCTATCTATCTATGGGCGGAGTTGATTGCTTTTCATCTGGCGACACACTTGCTCGTTTGCCGTATTATATAAATATATTCCATAAAATATATACACTATGAAACATCACTTTTTTCCTCACATTTAAAACATATTAAGTTATTAAAGGACAGAGCTTCAAATATCTGAAACTATTGTAAAAATGTTTATGGTTCAAATGTTAGTTCATTTTTCTTTGTAAATATTTTGGTTTTCTTCTAAATATTTTTTGTAAACAGTCAAAGCACATGCGTCTTATGTAGTCTAAAGTGAGATAGTTGATTATATTATATAAGTAAGCTTTTTATAATATATAAAATTAGGTTCTTCATATGTCGCGCTATATTTACCTCGTGCCTATTAAATAAGCTTAATCGGCTGTAAATTAATTTTAATATATATATATAATATATATATATATATATATATA
Organism: Baronia brevicornis; assembly: GCA_031353405.1. Taxonomy (NCBI): domain Eukaryota; kingdom Metazoa; phylum Arthropoda; class Insecta; order Lepidoptera; family Papilionidae; genus Baronia; species Baronia brevicornis. Next base: position 7,488 of record JASFAT010002928.1, on the reverse strand, counting down.
TATATATATATATATATATATATATATATATATATATATATATATAATATATATTCACGCCTATCCCCCGCAGGGGTTGGCAGAGACCACAGAGCTCCATCCGCTGCCATTCATCGCTGCGAAACGGCTCGTCATTGGTCGCTTTTCGCCCTCGTGAGAATCAGGACGTGACGGGTGGCGAACCACGTCGCCGTCATTTTCGACAAATTAGGTATATTAAATTCGTCTTTAGTGAATCCCACGAGTCGCAAGGGAGGATGGAGGTCAGCCCCAGAGCCCTGCATGCTGAGGTAAGGCACAATAGTCCCCGGGGGAGCCCGACCCCGGGACGATCGGCACGCTTACGACTAGGCTCGACCCTAGCCACGCATCCATTGGCACGGCAGACCGTGGATTGGCGGAGAGGAAGGGAAAGGATAGAGAAGAAAGGAAGGGGCAGGAAAGGAAATGCGGATGCTGGAACCCCCCCAGGGTTACCAGACTCGGAATAAACATTTAAAAATCCATATAAATATTGATTCCGATACCGGCGGAGGGCCCCGCCACTGAGCCAATCGGTCGTCTAATTGATTTAATGAAATTGATTTTAATATATATACATAAGGTACATACTAACATAGTTTTTTCAGGTAAATTGTATGTACTAATATACATATTTAAATGTTTAGACTGAAATAAAAAAAATATATAATTATTTTTATTATAATCAGCAAATTTTATTTGTATATAATTTAAACTATTCATCCATCCATGTCTTTCACACCCTTAACAGGCTGCTGCTGTTAAGAGTGTGAAAGACATGGATGGAGACTTCGTATTTGCCTTATTCGATTTCTCCCACTTTTCCTGCTACGGCGTGTTTTTGGTGTGTAACTTTTTTTTTAATATTAATCTACAATCAGAATTATAATTTTTAATTTAGAATATTGATATTATGAGAATAAAATTTTTGAATCAAATTCTAAAAAATAATAGTGCAGCGAAAAATGTAATATCTTAAAATGAATTAGGGGTACAGATTATCTAAAAGAATTGTACAAACAAGTTTGTGATTCGTTCTTTGAAAAAATATATGTTTAACTTCAAAGTAATACACCAGGAATATTCTCGCTGTTTACTTATTATAATATAGGAATAATAGTGAGTGGATAACTGGTATGATTTACATTTAACAACGTTGATTTGGGGAAAACTCAGAATGATAGAATTTAATACAGGTTACATATTTTCTATATTATTATAGAACAAATGTAGGTATTGTATAAAACTAAATATGTGACAATTTTAGTAGATATATTAAATAATAAATTAGAATTAAACCATGGGTCCAGTATTGATGAACCGCTCTAAATTCAAATACTTATTTTTTTAGCAGTTTAAAAATTGAAATACAAGGCTTGCCAATACGCAATAGCTTGTCGTAGGTATAGCGCACAAATCTATTATTTTCAGTGTTATGAAAATATAAACAGTGATGCTAGGGAAAGCGATTTACGTCAATTGTCCAATAATAAATGGAATTGAATCCACGGCGTTAGATATATCAATTCCTAACTAGTTAGATTATGATTAATTGGCTTAGTGGCGAAGCTACCGATTTTGGGATTAATGTTCGCAAGTTTGATTCCCGTTTTGGGATAAGTATAATAATTGCCTAAAGATATCTATTGCGAGTCTCGGTACCCCGCCAATCCACTTTGGACAATTACGGTTATTTACCCAAAAATACTCCATAGAGTGATATAAAAGCAGTCTATTGCTCAGCAATACGAGAGACAATAAACAAATAGAACAGATTAGACAGTTTTAAAAAATAAAAAGACAAAATAAATCAATATAGTTAGCTACCGGGTCTCGATCTAGTTATAGGCATCACTGCAAGCGCACGGAACAAGACGAGTAGCAACTTGTGGTCTCGATAGAACTGGTCATGGATCTCGCAGGTGTCTCCATCTTGGGACGAAAGCAAGTCTCTCTGTTCTTGCTCCTAAATAAACATTTGTTTATATAAAAATAAAAAGCCTTTAATCCTTATTTTATTTCCTTTGAACTTCTTACATATAAAGTTCTTAAAATTTGTTTATATGTGTAATTATAATTTTGTATATATCTACTTTCAGTTTTAATCTTAAATGATATATATCAGTTACTGATGTATATCAGGTCAGACTGTCTTGTAACATAAGCATCCTCTATTTCTCCTTTGCAAAAAATCGGGCACCTTACGGTCATTGGCTTTTTTATGGATAACATTAATATTATTAGTATGTTATTTAAAATTGTTTCAGTTGGAGGAGGCCTTTGTCAATAGAGGCACACAGACCGGTGTTACCTGTCTAACGTAATTAAGTAAATTTATATGTAATATATACATGTATGAAATCTGTCTGAATAAAGGCTATTTTTATTATTATTAATCGGCTTGTTCACAATCATACTAATTACGGGGAAAGGGTGGTGAAATTGAGACGATAGCGCACAAATCCTAATGTAACAATTTCATTGACTAAAATATTGTAATTAATATGATTGTGATGAATCTAGATTATCGGATTGTAGAGGTATTGAGGGGCAACAAAATTTGAATAGCCCATTGTCAGCAAACCATCATCATCATCAACATCCTCCATTTAAATCCTTCCTAACCCTAAGGTTGGCAATTTATTTGATGTGCCCTTAGAATTGTAGATATTTGTGGTCAGTGCTGATTGCTTTCTATCATGAGCCCCTTTTACTCTGATCTCTTCCAATTTTTAAAATTTGTAAATTGGAGAAAGATCTTGATACTTTTTGTAAATTTTCTTGCTTTAGAAATAAAGTGCTGTGTGATTCGAAAATCATAAAGTAAACTTGTATAAAAAATAACCGACAAATGACAGAAATGGCACTCACATAATCCTTTTGAGTCTTTTCAAATACAGTTTTATTCCGCTGCACTTGCTTCATGTCGCGATGTAAAAGAGAATTATTGATTCCCTCATCGAACAGGTGATCCGGTATCATCATCATTTTGTTTGAAATAACGCAAGTTTTCATTTTAAAACTCCGAGAAAAAAATGTGTTCGTAGCATGTTTGCAGTGCCAAGTGGCGTTAAGTTTACGTTACAGATATAACTATCTACATATATCCAAAATATCGGATATACTTCAATAATCCTCTTCACGTATTTTTCAATAATTTTCGCACCGAAATCAGCATAGAACAAAGAAATGTAGACGCGTCAAAAGCAATGGCTACAAATTTCTTGCAAAATGTATTTAGCAAACGACATTGGTGCTTTGTTTTGACTGCCTCACTAAAATAATCTTCTATTCTATTCCCTTCTATTCATTAGGCTCAGTGGAAACTGCTCCCCGATAGGTACCCTATATCTGGGAGAAGTTCTTTAGGTAAAAAACTAAATATTTTAATTTCTTGTTGTCTTGAAAATTATAAATCACTAAATATTTAGATATTGAGTGATTTATAATTTTATTCATTCATGTGTTCTAATAATTATCACTTCGCGCTATGTTTTATAAGAAGGTATTTATGGTTCTTATAATTTTTGTTACTTTTTAAAATCCTAAACAATGGCGCGTGCATGATGTTCCCCATATTAAGATCCAATTCCACAGTTGTGACTAAAAACATGAAACAACAGATACTAATAAAAATCGTGTAGCATCTACCTGAGAATAAAAACTAATCTGGATCTCAAATCCCCAGGGGATTTACGGCAACTCTCCACTATTTTTTGGAGGTCAATGTCGAACAATGGATTGTTTAGACCAGAGATTCCCAAAGGGGTCGATATCAACCACCTTTGGGGTCAAAACTCACCAAAACCATAAAGTTTTTAAATTGGTAAGTATTTTGTATCAATAGGAGAAAAAAATAGAGATAGGTTTTTTAAAGTAATTTGGTAATGGGTGTCTGAGTGATATCAATGGGTGAATTTTGAAAAAGGGGTCTCTTGCCCAAAAAAGTTCGGGAAACCCTGGCTTAGACTGTTAAGGTATTAATAATTGAAAATGTTTGTCCTTATTTGTTGACAAATCAAACAAAAGTTTGTAAAAAATGTTATTTGTTAACGTCTTTTTGAATTTATATTCAATTTATTATAATTCAAAACTCTACGTTACGTAATCAGCAGTAATTTAAAAAAACGAGCGATTCCACTATTCATATCCGATATCTCATCTCCCTAGCAGCTCTAGTTCATACAACCCTTCCGAACAGTAAACAAGGTATGTAAATTTCATTAAAATTTAAAGTAAACGACACCGTCGCTTTACGAATTTCAATAGCATAAACGAGGTATATTTCACTATAAAAAATTAATTGCCGTCATCTTAACTAAACAATAATTACTTTACCCATTCATAAATAATCTATAGTTGACTGTCAAAACTGGATATTTATTATTTTAAAAAAAAAATTGGTAATGTACGAATGGAACGAATAAATTTATAAGCGAAACTTACATATTTGTTAATTATATAGTTCATTATTCATAATTTATATTTATTAAACAATCTGAATAAGTGAAAAAGCATAAAATACGTTTAATATTGTGATGGATAAACATATGAATAGCGTTTTAAGTGGCTACGTTACACAGTATGCAAACTCGCTCGAAAGTTTAGACAAAAATTTCAAAGTACTTGATCTGCTCGTCCGGGGAAGTACCACACTCTCCACTCAACCAACTACTGAGTAATAGCTTCGCTGAATGAATATACATTTGTATATTGAGGGCAAATACCAATCGTATACACTGTTGAAAAATGATGTTGTGTGTTTTACGTTTTTAGTAATAATAGTGAGTAAGGTGGTTGACGATTTTTGTGGCGGACATTGTTCAGTTAATAATTTAACTACATTTTTTGTAATTTATTTAACTGTACGAGTTTTTTTGTAGATCTTGGCAAAGTAAGTCTTGAGCTTCAATTTTAAATAAGATATCATATTATATTTAAGGAACCATTCTACAGAAAGAGCTATCTTCAGAGATACATTTGCACCGTTACGGCATTCGAAACGTCTAAAAACAAGCCTACACATTTCTTAAAGGTCTTTGAAATGTAAATGATATATATATATATATATATATATATATATATATATATATATATATATATATATATATATATATATATATATATATATATATATATATATATATATATATATATATATATATATATATATATATATATATATATATATAATAAATTTTAACTATCATAATGATTTAAGCCGCGTTATAATAGCTCACTAATGAACTTGCGAAAGGTTGACCTCCACAGAATACTTAGCTAAAGCTAATTAAGCTTTGTCTTCATATTTCATTAAAAACCCTATTGTCTTTGCTTAGTAATGTGTACACTTTCCCTTTTTAAACATAAATCTATTGATTTAAAAACATTTAAATCTATTGATTTCATTAAATAGATTTCGATTACATAGCAGATAGCCTGTTAATGTTATTTATTGATTTTATAAATGTTTTAGCTCATTTTTTTAAAAAAAATATCGTTATTACTCTCTTAAAAGTCGTTAAAAATAATTAACGCAAAAATGTAAACAAGCAAATAAAATATAAAATTTTCTATCTTGATTTATCTGTGAGCTAAAACATTCTTTTTTTTAAGGGGCTTCATTATTATAAGTCCGCTTCCACTGCTATGCAGACTTCTTCAGAAACGCGCTATCTAGGGCGAAATTTGTCTCAGTGGTGAAAAAACCGTTACGGGTACAAGTCCCGCATCGGAATAAACATTTTATATATCTCGCCAATTTGCATTGGACAAGCGTTATGGATGAATATCTATTTCCTCAGAAAACAGGCGTTCCGGTCCCAATAATAGGACGTACATCGGCTGTATACAAATGCAAATTCTATCAGCCGTCCTCAATAAATCATCCTATCGTCCATCCTCAAACACCCCGAGATGATTTGCCAAGATGCAGCTGACACTTCAGCACCCATCTATTCCAACAGTTATCGATATTCCTGCTTCCATTGTTACTCGTTTACTTACTTTAAAAAGCTATGTAGATGACGACTTTGGTTCTCCGTCAGATTTATTCACCAGAGAAACACTGAACATAGTACATTGAATTACGCTTGTAGAGCAGACGGACCGAAATTGTATGTATTTCGGTACCGTAAGAACATACAAGCAGTATGCATCGACTTTCGTCTTTAAGATCTGCTGTATGGGCGACACAAAGCCGATAAAGCTTTCTAAATGTTTCCAACTATATCCTTCTACCTCAGTCTCTTTCAAAGTTACTACAAGTCCCATTATCTCTTTGGTGGAACGATTTTTAAATTCACAAAAAATGCTTTTGTAGGCACCCAATGTCTAGTTCTGATACTAGTGTACTATTCTATATAATTGTTTTCTTTACTTACTTTTACTAATCTGGTAAAAAAAAGCTCAGAGTCAATTTTCAGCATGAAAAAATCTAGTCTGTTGATTTATTTTATTACCTCAATATTTAGTAAAAGCCTAGAGTCAATAATATAATAAAAGCATAAAAGACTAAAAGATGCTGTATTATTGATATCAGCAGGAAACAAAATTTAAAAGAAACACCCGTCAATTTTAAAGGAGGCCAATGTCTAAAGTAGACTTGTTACGGCCACGTTAAACTAATGATGATGAAACTTTTTTTATATTGTGGTTGACAATACGAGTTATAAAAACACAGGATTAAAACAATAATCTTTTATTTCTGATAACATATAATACAAAAATATCACAGAATTTATTTTTACATTATATGTACAGCTAATAAAGGACGTTTAACATTATTTTAAAAATACTTTATAATTATTACCTATTTTAAAATAATCGTTTCATTGGATGTTAAAGTTTCAGAATAATTATATAATATGACTGTAAACTTGATACAAAACTTTCGTGAAAAAGATGGACGTAATATTCAATACTTTAATCATAACTTTTTTTTATTCTTTTAAAATTTAACTTATACTTCTATTATACTGAATTATGAAATTTAATTACGGCTACTGTTATATTACGATATTCATACAATATGATTATGAAAATAATAATAAAACAAATTTATTGTCTATGTGATACAAAGAGATGACACAAAATAGTCAATGCTATCTTGTTCTAATGGTAGTCATTATTATGAAAAACATTTTTGTTTGTGCATCTCATAATTCTATCCAAAGGTACTTCGTTTAAAATATGTCTGCTTTCATCAACATTTGGGATTATAATCATATGGTACTATTAGATCACACTTATTGTTTGTTTACAAAATACAGTTAAATCAGTTGCTGTAACAAAATTAGGTTTGAAGACATAGTATAATTACCTTTCCTAAATATACATCCTTTGTATTTTAATTATATTTTTTTAAACGAGTTGCTGTATAACGAATCACTATTTACAACAAATATTTTAATTATTTAGAATAAAGAATACGAGCAATTCATCTTATGTAAGTTTATTTTTGATGAA